>JAIFZK010000023.1:17440000-17447500 GCA_027481765.1 Tenualosa thibaudeaui | reverse complement strand
TGTGTGTGTGTGTGTGTGTACACGCACCCTCCATATGGGGGTATTGGCAGAGCTCCTATCACCCCTCCTCCTCCCCCACCACTGCTACAGCCATGGGAATCCCTCAGCGATGCGAAACCCTGTGCATAACCTGCCTCACACACACACGCACACACACACACACACACTGGGTATAGTCTCCTCAAGGTGTGTGATGGCTGTAATTGTAACCCCTTCCAACTCCCCTCTGCTGCCTGCTACTCTCAGGAGCCAAAGCTGTAGCTGTGCACAATCTCTCTCTCTATATCCCTTTCTCTCTCTGTCTCTCTCTCTCTTTGTCTTTCTCTTTCTCTCTCTCTCTATCCCCCTTCCCTTTCTGTCTCTCTTTTAACACCATCTCAATTCCCCCTCTCAATTTTTCTCCTAAAATTCCTCTTCTTAACTCACCAACTCAACCCACACTCTTTCAATTCTTCCCCTTTACCAATCTCTCCCTCTCTCTCTCTTTCTCTCTCTCTCTCCATAAATCATGGGGCCCTCTCTAACTGGCTGGCTGCCTGGCTGGGTGCAGGGCTTCTGGTGGTGTGTAGGGGGGGGGGGGTTAGTTAGGTGGCCTGGTGGCAGCTCTCCTTAACGCACATACACACCACACACACACACACACACACACACACACACACACACACACACAGTGGTTGGTTAGGTGGCCTGGTGGCAGCTCTCCCTGATGGCTGGGTTTAGTTACACATCAATGAGAAGTGAATAATACATTATATCCACACACAACCTTAGTGTCACTTTCCACATTATCTCCCCCCCCCACATACACACATATACACACACACACATATACACATATACACACACAACGCCCTCTCTCTCTATGTCACACACACACACACACACATACAGTACACCCACCCATTCCCTCTCATTGTCTCTCTTTCTTTCTCTCTCTCTCTCTCGCTCTCTCTCTTTCTATCTCAGTCACACACACACACACACACACACACACACACACACACACATACACATTCTTTCTGTCTTCCTCCCTTGTGTGTGTGTGTGTGCACATGTGTGTGTGTGTGTGTGAAGTGGGCCGTGGGGAGTAAAGGTCTACCCTGCGGTGGCAGCTGTCCTATTAATGCTCCCTGGAGGCCAACCACTGTTAGACTACTTCATTATTCATCCTGCCCTTCTAACAACACACACACACACACACACACATATACACACTCATACATGGGTGCATATCCACACACTCACACATACACACAGATGAGTGCACACAAACAAGCACACATATGTATACGCATACGCATGTACATGTACATGTACACACACATAAGACTGAGATACACACAGCATTGAATATTTATGCTCTTACTGAGACACAAACAGCATGAATTATTTCAGATCCGCACAGACAGCAGGAATGAGCCCTGGGGCTGAGATCATTCAGAGATCATTCATCTCCCATCTCATGTCTGACCTGCAACCACTGCAGACAATACAACTCATTCTTCAATTTAAGGAATTATGCAAATAGGACTATGTATGTGTGTTTGTGTGTGTGTGTGTGTGTATGTAAGAGAAAGAGACATCTGAACCCTCCACCATATGGCCCTAGGTGGCAATCCAGAGCAGAGGGCACTATCTCTTACACCCCTAGACACCTCTCCCGCTGGAAGTGTGTGACTGCGTGTGTGTGTGTGTGTGTGTGCGTGTCCAGAGCAGAGGGCACTATCTCTTACACCCCTAGACACCTCTCCCGCTGGAAGTGTGTGACTGCGTGTGTGTGTGTGTGTGTGTGCGTGTCCAGAGTAGAGGGCACTATCTCTTACACCCCTAGACACCTCTCCCGCTGGAAGTGTGTGACTGCGTGTGTGTGTGTGTGTGTGTCCAGAGTAGAGGGCACTATCTTTTGCACCTTTAGAGACCTTTCTGACTGTAAGCCCGGCCTGGCGGGAGAGAGAGAGAGAGAAAGAGAGAGAGAAGGAGAGGGAGGGAGAGAACATGGGGAGAGACAGAGAGGGAGAGAGAAAGGTAACTGATGTTAACTGATGGTAACTGACTTTTGATGTTCTGGTTCCCAATGCATCTTCACCAGGACTTGATACCCATCGAACACTTATACACAGTCAGAGCCTCGGACTGCTTGTGATTGGGCAAATTAAGACAGGGCTTTGGAGTCCTCTGGGTCCTAGTGCAGTAGCGGCTGTCTGGATGGCCGGGTGGGTTGGTGGCCGTTCTCTCTGTGGTCCTGTACTGTGTTCAGGCGTTCTGACACTCCCAGACAAATGGCGGCGGCCCCTTGTCCCTTTCCAGCGTCCTCGCCGTGTTAAAGAGGCGCAGACCCATTTGGAGAGGTGAGGTCTAACAAGCCAAGTTATCACGCCAGCCAAGTGTGAGATTAATTAACTGAGCGGCGATCAGAGCTCCTGCCGATGAGCTCTGGGAGGAGCAGGGAAGTCACCAGGCAGCCGACGCACCAGAGAACAAATCTGAGTCATTCATCTCTCTCTCTCTCTCTCTCTCTCTCTCTCTCTCTCTCTCTCTCTGTTTCTCACCCTCATGCTGAAATCATAAATAATAATGATCTTCCCTCTCTCAAAGTTAATGACACCAAATAGCAAATAAACTCATTTTTCTGCCAACAACCCACCCATATCCCCTCCAGCTCTCCCACACAGGCCCAGAAAAGAGAAAAGCATCTCTGAACACAAATCAGGAGCTCACAGCTGTTAGTCATCACGGCCCATTAGGGGGGGGGGGGGGGCAAAGCCAGAAGAGTCGTGCCAACTAGCTCATGTGGAAACAGGTCACCAAGGTGTTCCCAGGGTAACGGGGCAACAAGGAGGAGGTAGGGGAGCAGCGGTGCCCTTCATGGCCCATATTACAGCAAAGTTCACACACACACATATACACAAACACACACACACAGAATAATTACCATGATCACTCCCTGTGCTTCAGCCAAACCTATTAGCTGTAGACTTTTTTGTAGTGTAAACCATGACAAACCTGTGCAAATGAACGCTTTCTGTTGTCCTTTAGGGGTAAATGAGATACTCTGGATTTCTCTGACTGGTTAATTGAGGAGAAGTAGGTGAAATGGAGCTAAAAAAGACCAGAAAGGGAGACAGACGAGTAGAGCTCTACTATTGATGTCTGTAGAACACGTGAAGCTGAAGGAATGTAGGGATCAAGTACTGTAGGGATGTAGGACTGTAGGGATCTAGACTGTAGGGATCAAGTACTGTAGGGATCTAGACTGTAGGGATCAAGTACTGTAGGGATCAAGTACTGTAGGGATGTAGGACTGTAGGGATCTAGACTGTAGGGATCAAGTACTGTAGGGATCTAGACTGTAGGGATGTAGGACTGTAATGATCTAGACTGTAGGGATCTAGACTGTAGAGATCAAGTACTGTAGGGATCAAGTACTGTAGGGATCAAGTACTGTAGGGATGTCTGGGATGTTGAATGAGAAACACAAAGTCATTGAAAGCCACTGGTATGCTGAAAATGTGGCCACATCAGAGCCGTCACTGGCAGACAAACAGCTGTTCCCTAAATGCAAAGCAGAAATCTCTAATTATCCTGGATGTGACACAGCTATTCTATAGTATTGGCCAGGAATACGGTACAGTCATACAATATGTTTACATGATGGTTGTATCACGGCATTGGCAGCCAATGTCTTCCAACATACACACTCAGAATATCAAAGGGCCCTGCCAAACATCTCCCAATGCACAAAGAACATACACATACACACACACACACACACACACACACACACACACACACACACACACACACACACACATACACACATACACACACACATCAAGTCTACCCAGTATTTCATCACCAGATTGAGTTTGCCTGTGTGTGTGTGTGTGTGTCTGTGTGTGTCTTTGTGTGTGAGTGTGTCTTTGGGTGTGTGTGTGTGCGTGTGGAAATCCAGTTTTGTCCGCCCTGAGATTCTGTTAGCACATAGCCTATAAGGGTAGAAAGGCAGGGGGTACAGATGTGTGTGTATATTGGGTGATTATGCCATATATGTAACAGTGTGTGTGTGTGTGTGTGTGTGTGTGTGTGTGTGCATTCTGGAGAGCTCTATCAGAGCTGCACACATAAAACCCCAAGGATCACAGTTTCCCTCATTTAGTCTCTCTCTGTGTGTTTGTTTGTGTGTGTGTGTGTGTTAGCGTGTTAGCAAGCCTGTCCAAAGTCTCAACATAATGAACGTGTCACTGGGAGGCCTTCTGCTGCATGTACATAGAGAGAGAGAGAGAGAGAGAGAGAGAGAATGAAATGCAAAACCAAGAATGAGGGAGATAGAGAGCGAGAGAGGAAAGAAAACGAATGGCTGGGTCCCTGGCTGGCTGTTTGTGGGGAGAGACAGCTCTACCACAGGGCCTCCACGCTAACAGGCTGAGAGTCAAGGCTACTGGGGCACGCATGCCAGGCACCAGCCTCACACACACACACACACACACACACACACACACACACACACACACACACACACACACACACACACACGCCAAGCACCAGCCATAATGAGCCCAAAATGGAGGATGGGGAGAAAAATGCCACGGGTGGCTCCAATCTCCTGTCTGCTTACATCAAACACACACACACACACACACACATGGAAAGCTGTGTTTTCCATCCTGGTCCTACCTGATGTATGTGTGTGTGTGTGTTTGTGTGTATGTGTTTGGTGTTTGTGTGTGTTTGGTGTGTGTGTGTGTGTGTGTGTATGTGTTTAGTGTGTGTGTGTGTTTGGTGTGTGTGTGTGCGTGTATGTGTTTGGTGTGTGTGTGTGTGTATGCATGATGTGAGTATCTGTGTGTGCCTGGCGCTCTATGTCTGATGCATTCTGGTACTGGGCTCCAGCTGAACTCTGGGGTGAGCATAGCAGTGTGTTTAGTGTTAGTCTAAAACTAGTGGCAAACTCCCTGCTGCTCTCTATAAACACCTCACTGTGGTAACCATACTCCACAGGTATTCAGGAAGACACACACACACACACACACACTCACATCCACGCGAAAGAAAGAAAGAACGGAAGAAAGAAAACAATATGCTATGTGTAATAATTTTGATCTCTTCCAAATCAATCTGAGTGTCTCATTTCTCCCTCTGTGCTGTTTGAGTTGAACCCACACACACACACACACACACACACACACACAGCCTGGCAGCCTTCCACAGACCCACACTCCCGTGCCAGCGCCTCAGAGGGCTGTGCTATCAGGTTGATTATGAGCGTTGGGCTCCTGCTCATTAGCTGGAGATGCACACAGACCCAAGCAGAGGCAGTAGCAACAGAAGCTCCCTGTCTGTCTGCTCCAGACACAAAGACTGACGCACCCCTCCCCCACTCCTACCGCCGCTAGCGCCTCAGCTGGAGAATACTGATGCAGACGGAGCACAGACAGAGCCTCACCACTCCCACCGAGACCTGGCGCAGACCCGGTACCGACCCGGTACCGACCAAGTAGCAGGCAGCTTAGGCCAGATCAAAATCAGATCAAAATATTTGCAACTGCGGAGAATCAAAGACTTTTTTTTATTCCCAAGCCGTTGTTACACACACACACACACACACACACACACACACACACACACACACACACAGAAGCTGTAGATTGTGTAATGTGAGGCTGTTTTTTGAGCATTTGCGTACGTGAAGCACAGTTCCACCAACCCTCAAAGATGGCAGCACTGCTTCTGCGGTCTATCTGTAATCTGCACTGCAAACTGATCCACATCCAGGCTGAGTTGCTCCACTGTGCTCTGCTCTGCTGTCAGTCACAGCTTTGACAGTCAGGAAGTTGGGCGGGGGTGAGGAGACAGAGAAGGGCTAACGGATGTGGGCCAGAACACAGCCGTGTCCTCCCCAGAGTCGTGTGTTGTCTGAAAGGCGAGACAAGGGCAGAGAATACTGGGAGTGATGCTCTAGGCCACGGGCAGCTCCAGGGCTGACTGACAGGGCTTTACTGACAAGAGGCACACACACACACACACACACACACACACACACACTAATTCTGCGTTGAAGCTGCAGCCCAGACCTGGCTCTGATCCACTCCAGTACTGCTACATGATAGGGGGGGGCAGACCACTCCCACTGCCCCTCCCCCTCCCAGTGGACTCCGTTTAGAATCCCAACACTCACTCTGAGTCACCACTCAGATCAGGTCAACGCCAAACCCACTCAGCCATCTGGCCCAGGGTCGGCCCTTCCATCTCGGGAGCACTGGACTTAAAGGAAGTGAACAAAAGACCAGCTCCGGCTGACAATAAACTGCTAGCATAGTTTGTGGTGAAAATAATATTATAATTAGATCAGGGCTGTTTCTGTCACTCGAGGCCTCATCCAATCAAATGAAACTGTTTGCTGTTTTCCTGCACTGTGATTGGCTCTCAGCACCATATAAGTCCTTTTTAAGTGCTTTGATCCACCTCGCTAAGCAACAGGCCTCCAGCTGAGTTACTGATTTCAGGTGTGTGCCTTGGAGTTCTGTTAAAGGAGTGTGTCTCCTGTCCATTTATTACTCTCTTTTGTGTGTGTGTGTGTGTGTGTATTTGTATGCGTACGTGTGTTTGTGTGTGTGCGTGTGTGTGTATTTGTGTGTGTGTGTATTTGTGTGCGTACGTGTGTGTGTGTATGTGTGTGTGTGTATTTGTATGCGTACGTGTGTGTGTGCGCGTGTGTCTGTGTGTATTTGTGTGCGTACGTGTGTGTGCGTATGTGTGTTACCTTTGGGCTTAATGTCTCTGACCTAATGCCTGCGGTGATGAACTAATACTTAGAGAGGAGCAGTAGGGGGTTTTAGCGCAGTCTCAGGGAGGGCCATCTCGTCACGTCATACTGTGAGACGTACTTGGGTGTGTGTGTGTGTGTGTGTGTGTGTGTCATCCTGGAAGACTCATCCTCTCATTCTCATAAAAGCAGGCCTGGTTGCCCTGGCCAAACCCCTTACACACACTATCATTAAACATCCCGAACCCTAGACGCCACCTTTGAAGTGCAGCACTAATAAAAAAGGCCTTTTATTTTGAAGCAGTGCAGTGACGTTGGACAGGCTAAGATGACAATGGGACTAATCTGAAGAGGAACTGGAACTGTCAGTTGTGGAGCCTATTTACAATATTGCATAGAGAACATTCTAACCCATTTTGGTTCTGGAATGATGGATGTTCCGACAGAGAAACAAAAACAGTTGAGCTTATATGTGTCCTGCATATAAAACACAACAGTCACAACACAAAGAAGCCTTTGGACTATGGCAGATATGCTCAGTTTAATATACTATGGCAGATATGCTCAATTTAATATACTATGGCAAATATGCTCAGTTTAATATACTATGGCAAATATGCTCAGTTTAATATACTATGGCAAATATGCTCTGTCACATTTGCCCTACAGGAAGCTGAAAACACACTTCACCTTTGCAGCCCTGCATTGCCTATGTGTTTTGAAGGACTGGGGGTGGG
>JAIFZK010000023.1:17427500-17435000 GCA_027481765.1 Tenualosa thibaudeaui | reverse complement strand
AGGCTGCAGGATGCTCCTGGTTGTTGTTGGATTGGTAGGACGTCTGTGGCGTATTCAGGACAGGACAGAAAAACACACACAGATTCGGAGAGCGCCCATGTCACCTTAAAGGAGACATACCTCTGTCAGCATTAGTGTGCCTGTGTTCACTCCCAAGAGACGGAGAACAGTTTCTGTCTACGCCTTTTTTTTCATATCACACTTCCTGTCAGCGAAGCCAATACATTGGGAAGAAAAGAGAGAGAGAGAGAGAGAAAGAGAGACGGAGAGAGAGAGAGAGAAAGAGAGAGGGAGAGAGACGGAGAGAGAGAGAGAGAAAGAGAGAGGGAGAGAGACGGAGAGAGAGAGAGAGAGAAAGAGAGAGGGAGAGTTGGAAGAAACATGGAGAAAAAGAACTAACAAAAATAGATTTTCAGTGGAAAAAAGTGAATGTAAGGGGAATGGAGTAGGACTGCCATTTTAGTATCTGCTGACAGTGTGTGTGTGTGTGCGTGTGTGTGTGTGTGTGTGTGCGTGCGTGCGTGCGTGCGTGCGTGTGTGTGTGTGTGCGCGCATGTAGCTTCTGCAAGCCAGCCGGTTGGTTCCACTCTGTGCTATGTGCTGCTTGTGCCGTGGACTTAATCAGAAGGGCCTGTTAATGACCACAGCTACCAAAAATAGACTTGTTCACCAAGTCATGGAAATCACGGCAAGTGTGTCTAGCGTTCCGTGTCTTTTTTGTCTTTAATTCACCATGATAATGGTGCAAGATAGTGAAAGCTGGAGAGACTCCGAGGGGAAAAAAGGTGGACAGTAATGAATTGAGCCGTGAAGTGGCTCTGGGTGGCTGCTTTGTGTGAACAGCATTTATTGCCCTCTCTGCAGCCCACTGGCCTTCTGTTGGGTTGTAGATCTTCGGGGGGGTTTACGGCCACCAGCTTTGGGGTGAGTGGGCGTCTGGCCCCTGGGGAGAGATGGTTGGCCCTCTCTAAAGCTCTCAAGATTGGTTTCCACCCATAAAATAGCACGGCAAATTAAGCCTCATTAGGCCAAGCATGCCATAAATCCACAACAATGCTGTGTGGATCACCCACATTCAAGTGTCCCTTTCCTTGCCTTGCTGTTGTAAATATTCACGAGATGGATCCTCCAAAAAGCCTTTGTTCTAGAGTTTTCCTTTCCACTTCAGTGGAGACATTCCAGCATTCCACCAGTGCTTTGGTTTGAAAGGAGTAAGAGCAGCCTCGAGAGTTCTAGTGTGTCTCTGGGCCGTCTCACTTCCTCTCCATGTTGGTCCAGTGTACAGCACAGCAGACAGTCTGACTCATGTTCTTGTGTTTGTGTTTGTGTTTGTGTGTGTGTACAGTATACAGCACACCAGTTTGACTCATGCTCTTGTGTTTGTGTTTGTGTTTGTGTTTGTGTGTGTGTACAGTATACAGCACACCAGTCTGACTCATGCTCTTGTGTTTGTGTGTGTGTTTGTGTACAGTATACAGCACACCAGTCTGACTCATGCTCTTGTGTTTGTGTTTGTGTTTGTTTGCAGAGACCCTGATGGACACTAAATGGGCCACTACAGAGCTGGCTTGGACCTCACATCCAGAGACCGGGGTGAGTCGCTCTTTACATATGTGTGTGTGTGTATGCAAGCGTGTGTGTCTGTGTGTGTGTATGTATGCAAGCGTGTGTGTATGTGTGTGTATGTGTATGCAAGTGTGTATGTATGTGTATGCCAGCGTGTGTGTGTGTGTGTTTGTGCATGTGTGTGTGTGTGTGTATGCAAGCATGTGTATGTGTGTGTGTGTGTGTGTGTGTGTGTGTATGTCTGTGTTTGTGTGTATGTCTGTTTATGTCTGTGGCTTTTTCATCTCCACATGCGTTCCCAAGATGTGTTTGCACATGTATAAGATTTCCCTGTCTGCCCTCATTCCAAAATCTTTTCTTTTCTACTTTTCTACTGTTCTCCTCTTTTCTTCTCGTCTCTCCTGTTTTCTCCTCTTTTCTCGTTGCTCTGGAGGCGGAGTGGAAATAAAGCTGATGAAATATAAGCACAGCCCATAAAGCACCTGCAAAAAGCAGCCCGTCGCCAGACGCTGTGGCCCACAAATCTCCCTGCATTCTATATACCCTCGGACATCTCAGCCTTGCGTCCCAAGCACTCTGTGACATTTGACCCCTGCTTCCACTCTTTCCCAAGTCTTCCGAACAAAAGCTTCTGGCTGTCAATCGTGCTTTTCAAAGAGGCCTCTCTCTTTCCACTCCAGGAGCTCTCTGCTCTGTTTTGTGCGTTTTGGGGTGTGGACGGAACCTCTCCCTGCCCTTGCGGGCCTCAAGGCCCCCATAACTCCCCACCCGGACCCAGACACTCCTCCTGTCGGCCGTTACTTCCGACCAACTTAGCACTTAAGCAGAGAACGCAAAGAACACAGGCGCACCACTGACCTCAGCCACAACGGCCCGCAGGAATCCGCTCACGCCCTCCCTCTCGCTCTCCTCTCCTCACTCAATGCACACTCATCTCTTCAGACTCCCCAGAGAAGAGAAAGGGGAATATTGATGGTTGGGCGTCTTTGCCCCTCACAAGCAGATGCCTCTTTTCCAGGCCCATGTGTTACGGTAGTGAAGCCCATATTTTATCCGAGAGAGGGAGAGCGGGAGAGGGAGGCATGAGGACTCCACATGCTCGTATCCATATGCTGCTTTTGTTTGGATTTAATTGCCTCTCTCTTTGGGCAGAGCAGGGAAGGAATGTGCCCCAGCCGTGGGTGAATTCCCCTCCATAATCCCCTTCCTCACCACTCCCACAGCCCGGCTGCGTCTGACTCCATTGTGGCCCACATCCGTGCCTCAATTCAGCCAGACCAAAGCCAGATCCAGACTAGATCTCTCGCTGCTGAGGCTGCCTGGTTGCTGCAAGGCAGAAACATCCCTTTGGTTGACTTTAATTGGCCCAGTCACACCCTGAACCATGCTGTGGTTTTTATCTTATTTGTGGAGACAGGGAAGATTGGGTTTCTTCTGACTGAAGACAGAGCAACAGGCAGACATCACTGTGGCACGGGAGACAAAGGCAGGCATGGGGGCTCCCATAGGAGACCAACAATGAGAGAGAGACACACAACATCCCAAAGCAGTGTAGAACAGAGACAGAGAGAGAGAGAGAGAGAAGGAAAAAAAGAGAATATGCTCATCACTCTTCTTCAGTCCACATCTGCAGCAAAGACTTGCTGATAAGTTACCAATCACCCATCTGGACTGCAGTAACAGATGCAAGATTCTGATTCTGATCTTGAGAATGATTAGCTGCAGCGCTAGGTCAGGCATTACACATGCCCCTTGGCCCTCGGCATAGTAACACAGTCAATCACACAAGAAACACACACACACACACACACACACACACACACACACACACACACACACACACAGGAGTGGGTGATTTCAGTAAGGCAGAATCATTTGAAAGTCAGATATTGTTGTGAGTCTCCCTGCCTCCTCTTTACATATACTGCAAATGAGTGCAGTCTGTCTGGAAAGGCAGACAGAGAAGAAGAGAAGGAGAGAGAGAGAGAAGAGGTAAAGAGAGTGGGGAAACCAGAGCAGAAAGAGAAGAGAGAAAAGGAGTGAGAGAAGATCTAGAGAGAGAGGGAAGAAGAAGAGGAGGAAGAGAAAGGGGAGAGAGGCAAGGAGTGAAAGAGAGAAGGAAGAAATGGAGAAAGAAAAAGAGAAGAGAAAAAAGATGGAGAGAAGAGAGAGAAGAAGCACACCTCCATATCGAGGCTGTCACAAGAAAATCAATGAGCAGAGACTTGACCCTTTTCCCCCATATGGCCCTATTTAATACGTGTGCTTGACAGAGCCTGGCTTGGGAGGACGCCTAGCCTAGCCTAGCCTAGCGCCGCCCCAGCAGTCCCAGGGGAACCTAAGTCCCTGTCAGACCCCCCCACCACCACCACCCTATTCTCTCTAGCAATCGCTCATGCTAGGCTATTTATTACTCTCCACTAAATACCCATTGACACTGCATACATCCCCCTTCCCACAGCCCTGGTTGGCGATGATCGATACCTGGCTCACTCTCCCTGGCTCAGTGCCTGCATTAATGCCGCCTCCGCAGTCAGAGCGACGGTCCGAGCCTGTCTGCGGTGGCCCCTGGGGGCCCCGGCGATGAATGGCCTGTCTCCACCATGTCCATATCTCCATGTTAATTAAGGTCTGTACACAGACCCCCCTGAAAGGACTGGGCTGCTATCTGAACAAGTCCCCCTTACTCGCTCAATCCTCTCTCTCTTCTCCGGCTCCTCTTTCCTCTCTTCTCTTCTCTTTTTTTCTTCTCTTTCTCTCTCTCTCTCTCTTTCTTTCTTCCATGGTTTGCTGTACAAGTCTACTTCTCCCAATCCATCCATCCCTCCTCACCTCTCCTCCTCCTCCTCTCTCCTTCTATCCCCCTCTCCTGTAATTTTCCATCCCTCTGTGACTCTGCTTGCTTTGTTGTTGAGCTGTGGTCTGGTTGATGTCATCACAGTGAGCAGTGAGCAGCACACTGGACACTCAAGCCACTAATTACACATGAGGGAGCTGACATCAGGGAGCTGTTATCAAACCTGCTCATGTTATCCTACCCAGACACTCATAGACCACTCAAAACACGAGTCAAAACACATCACATATACATCAGCCCAACACACTTCAGTAGTCTGAATGCTTCACATAAGATATACCAATACACCAAGTCCAATACGCTCCAACACACCCCAAACACGTCACATATACCAATACAAGTCCAAACACGTCACATATACCAATACACTAACTTCAAGAAACTCCAGTACATTCTAAAACTCCAAATGCTTCCCAAAGCTCCTCTGAAATCAAGGCCACCTAGACATGAGTGTGTCATCGTCTCTCATCACTGATCAGGTAGACTCAGGGCACAATAAACAATTGCTTTAGCATTAATTGCAGCAGATTTGAGAGCCGAGGGGAAAGTCCACAAAGGCTGATATCTGATGCCTCTCACTCCCCCTCTCACTCACTCACAGCCGTGTGTGTGTCAGCAGCAGAGGACGTTGTAATCATGGCACTGTAATTGAATGGTAATTGGTTATGAAGAGGTGTGTGTGGCGCTGTGAACCCGACGCGAGGTAAACATCCACTCGTGTTTGGAGGGACGTGGGTGCTCAGCAAGGCAGAGTGGCGCGGCGCAGCGCTGACAAGCGCTGGTAATTGTGATGAATTTGCCGCTGCCTCATTGGTGCTGATTGGCCGGTGTGTTGCAGGCAGATGAAAGGACACGTTACGAGACTGGCAATCAGCGTGTCTTCTAATGACTCCTACTGATGGTGTAATTGAATGGCGCAGAGCAAACAGCTTATAATTTGATTTCTCCTTCTCCTCACCTCTCTCCTCTAAATATCTGTCAGTTTCCCCTCTCCTCTTTTCTCTCTCTCCCTCGTTCTCTATGTAGTATATTAGAAGCAAGCCATGTGTTATCAGATTTTTATGCAAAACAAATCTGATAGGTCACTGTCTCTTGCTCTAGACCAGATGCTGAGATATTGCAGAGCTAATGGATTTGTGTGTGTGTGTGTGTGTGTGTACATGGCCAGAGCTAATACTGCAAATCAGTATGTGTGTGTTGCTGCTTCACATCTGTCTAGTGTGTATGAGTGTGTATGCTTCTGATCAGATCTCTCTCCCTCTCTCCCTCTCTCTCTCTCTCTCTCTCTCTGCAGTGGGAAGAAGTGAGTGGTTATGATGATGCTATGAACCCAATCCGGACGTACCAGGTGTGTAACGTGCGTGAGCTCAACCAGAACAACTGGCTGCGCTCAGACTTCATCCCGCGCAAGGACGTACTGCGTGTGTACGTGGAGATGAAGTTCACCGTGCGCGACTGCAACAGCATCCCCAACATCCCCGGCTCCTGCAAGGAGACCTTTAACCTCTTCTACTACGAATCCGACTCGGACTCGGCCACAGCCACCAGCCCCTTCTGGATGGAGAACCCCTACGTCAAGGTGGACACCATTGCGCCGGACGAGAGTTTCTCCAAGCTGGACTTGGGCCGGGTCAACACTAAAGTGCGCAGCTTCGGTCCACTATCCAAGGCGGGCTTCTACCTGGCTTTCCAGGACCTTGGCGCCTGCATGTCGCTGATTTCGGTGCGAGTCTTCTACAAGAAGTGCTCCACCACCATCGCCAACTTCGCCGTCTTCCCAGAGACCGCCACGGGTGCCGAGGCAACGTCGCTGGTCATCGCCCCCGGCAACTGCGTGCCCAACGCCGTGGAGGTGTCCGTCCCCTTGAAGCTCTACTGCAACGGGGATGGAGAGTGGATGGTTCCAGTAGGCTCGTGCACCTGTGCCTCTGGCTTTGAGCCGGCCATGAAGGACACGCAGTGTCAAGGTGAGAATTACACACACACACACACACACACACACACACACACACACACACACACACACACACACATCCTGAAGGATACACAATGTCAAGGTGAGAATCAGACACACACACACACACACAAACACATACACACATCAAGAAGGATACGTAATGTCAAGGTGAGAATCACACACACCACAGACACACACCACACACACACACACACACACACATAGACAGACACACACATACATACATACACACACACACCATGAGAGATACGCAGTGCCAAAATGAGTCACCTCCCTCACAGTGGGCCTAGCTTGGGCAGCTAATCCTGTTAATTAAGCTAAGCTAACTTTGCCTTATTCACTATACACACATACACACACACATACACACACACATACACACACACTCACTCTCATACACAGAACTTCATTTGATCCCAATTTACACAGCGTGAGACAACGAACAAATAAGTAAGGGAGCCCGTGACTGTCTGAGAGAGGGAGAGAGAGAGAGAGAGAGAGAGAGAGAGAGGGGTGTTGAGACAGCGGTAAGTAAGAACAGCAGGTATCACAGCTGGAGTTCCCTCTCTGTGACAGAACAGACTAACTAGGCCGAGGAGCCGGACAGCCAGAGTGCAAAGGGCAGACAGAGAGAAAGAGGTCTGAGAGAGAGGGAGAGAAAAAAAGAAGAGTCTAACAGAGAGGGAGAGAAAGAAAGGATGAGTGTGAGAGAGAGGGAGAGAAAGAGAGAGAGATGGGAAGAGAGAAATGCAGAGACTGTCAGAGGAATCGATCGTCAGGCCACCGCCGTAGGCCTCTGTGAAACATTAATGATAAGCACGAGACAGAGGAGTCTGTGTGTGTGTGTGTGTGTGTGTGTGTGTGTGGCATTGGGACATCACCACTTCTGACAGGCTCCGTTTAATAGACAAACAGAATGTCTAATGAAAACAGCAAGAAAGAGTGTGAGTGAAGAGTGAGAGTGTTGAAGAGCTGTGAGTCTGTGAGCGTGTGTGTGTGTATGTATGTGTGTGTATGTGCGCGCGCGTGTGTGTGTGTGTTTGTGTGTGTTTGTGTGTATGTATGTATGTGTGTGTGTTTGTGTGTGTAAGGTGTGGGG
>JAIFZK010000023.1:17390000-17422500 GCA_027481765.1 Tenualosa thibaudeaui | reverse complement strand
TGGACATCAGCCCGCACTACCTGGGCCTGACCCAGCGGCGCGTCACCGTGCGCAACCTGCAGGCACACACGCAGTACAGCTTTGAGATCCAGGCGGCCAACGGCGTCACTGCCAAGAGCCCCTACTCACCCCAGTCTTCCACCGTCAACATCACCACCAACCAAGCAGGTCAGTCCAAACTCCCAGAATCCCCAGCAGGTCAGTCCAAACTCCCAGAATCCCCAGCAGGTCAGTCCAAACTCCTAGAATCCCCAAGAACCAAGCACTGGGCCAGTCATATTCTAAAATATCCTAGCAGACCAGCAGTCAGGAGATAGAGCAGCTCCTCCTGTGTGTGTGTGTGTGTGTGTGTGTGTGTCTCAGCTGAGTTAAGCAGGATTGAGCAACACTCCCACTCTTGTTTAGACTCTCATTGAATACATTTGCACATCATTTTATTGGGCGAGTGCAGTACATTCATATTCAAAAACCCTCAGAGCACCACACTGAATGCAAGGGCTACTTTTGTGTATAATGAGAGAATAGGTGAGGTCTGGCTATCGCACTTATGCATGTGAGGCCCTCACACTGTGTGTGTGTGTGTGTGTGTGTGTGTGTGTGTGTGTGTGAGTGTGTGTGTTTACCGAATCTGGGCAGTGTCACCCTTTCCTCTTCCAAGGACTCCTCATCTCAGTTTACACTGGCAGTTGGAAATGGTGTTGTTGCCGACATCTGTGTGTGTGTGTGTGTGTGTGTGTGTGGCTGGGGCCATGCCAACCCACTTTAAATAAATCAAGAAGCAGAGAGATGAACACACACACACACACACCACAGTGTTCAACAGTAGGCTTTTGTTTGTGTGTGTTTTCATGTCTGCGTGTCTGTGTGTGTGGGGGCGTGATGTGTGGGTGTTTGTATTGTTACATTTTCAGTGTCTCAGGACTCCAAGGCTGTCCAACAGCTCAGATAACTATTTCTGCGTGTGTTATTGCAGCCTAATTGAATGAGAGATGTGGGAGTTTTGAATATATACATGAAAAAGGCTAGTATAACACAGGGTTGGAGATGTAGCTCTGGGACAAGCTAAGCTTCCTGATACATAGCCATCTTTAGAGGAGCTGAGTGTATGAATGTGAATGTCTGTGTGTGTGTGTGTGTGAGTGTGGGAGCGGCTGGCTTTGAGCTCAGAGCGGGGGCCTCTCCACCTCCCACTCAGTCAGTGAATAGCAAGGCAAAGGCAGCAGAACAGCTCTTATCCTGATCCAGTTTGAACCCCCCCCCCCCCCACACACACACACACACACACACACCTCAGCACCCTACAGTGGCACCCAGCAGCCCACAGCATTGGATCCATTGGATTGTAGGTCACAGAAGTGTGTGTGCCTAGTGCCCTCTCTGCATCTGGACCTCATGCTCACGCTAACTGGGCCCCCATCCTGCTTAGCCTCTCAAAGCTGAAGCACTGAGCCGAGCGGGAGATGTGTGTGTGTGTGTGTGTGTTTGTGTGTGTGTGTGTGTTTGTGTTAGACGTGTCGACCTCTTTTGTCAGACGCTCAGGTTGTTGGTGTTGGGGATTAGCAGCTGTGCTCAGCGGCCGACAGTCCTTCTGTTTCACACACACACACACACACACACACACACACACACACACACGAGCCTCCTAGCAAGCAGTGCTCTCTGCTTCTGTACACACACAGAGGGTGATGGGCAGGTCAGCCACAGGGTGACACACAGATGCCCGTCCACCACACACACATACGTACACACGCAAACACACACACACACACACACAGAGCCCGGGGGTCAGTGGCAGCAGAAGGATGGGCTGGGTGATCAGATTAATGTGGAGATTCTCCCATGGTGGCACACACACACACACACACACACAAGGCCCTGAATATTCATTCACCTTCTAAGAGCAAAACTAAATACGGGGTGCGATAAGCCGCCGTCCCCGAGGGGTCGCCATGGTTACCCC
This sequence comes from Tenualosa thibaudeaui, assembly GCA_027481765.1. Lineage (NCBI taxonomy): Eukaryota > Metazoa > Chordata > Actinopteri > Clupeiformes > Clupeidae > Tenualosa > Tenualosa thibaudeaui. Next base: position 17,420,540 of record JAIFZK010000023.1, on the reverse strand, counting down.
ACTGCCACCGCGTCACAGCTGGGAGCAGGCCCCTTAATCCTGGGATGCTGCACTGAGAGAGGAATCTGCCCAGGGTGGCTTATCCTGGGTCGGGGGTGGGGGTCGGGGGTCGGGGGCGGGGGGGTCAGGCGTAGCAGTAGAGGGGTGGATGAGGGGCAAGACAGGAAGAGAGGGAGAGAGAGACGCAAAGACAGAGACAATGAAGGGAAGGCAGCACAATGAAGGCCTACGAGAGAACGGATCAAAGCACTGGACCTGAGGATTAAAACCCTTTAACAAAGAGAGAGAGAGAGAGAGGGGGAGAGAAAGAAAGAGAGGGAACAAAGTTTGATGTGAAGGGCAAGGTTGGAAATGAAGAAATGGAAAAAACCTAGATGGGGATGAAACTGGAAACGAAAGAAAAAGAATGTGAGAGAGATAGAGAGATAAAAAAAGGATAGATGGAGGGAGAGAGGGCTAGAAGTGAGTAATGTGTAGAGAGAAGCATCAAAGGCAAGAGGGAAGGAAGAAACAGTGGAGATTATCTAAAGCAGATACTCCACAAGAGCCAGGAGCTGCAGTGGACATACTCACACACACACACGCACACACACACACACACACACACACACACACACACACAGAGAGAGAGAGAAACTGTCTCTCTCTATCTCTTTCAAGCTGTCTCTTTCATGAGGTGGAGCACACAGACAGAGAAGAGCTATCTTTCTTTAAGTCTCTCTCTCTCTGCATGTCTGGGCTTGAGTGGAGTTTCCAGTGCTGCATGTCTTGAGTGGCAGGAAGAGACATGAGTCAGGAGGACATCTCCTGTCAGCTAGAAACCCAAACCAGATATGTAGCATTTGAAGAGGTGAAAAGAGCAGGGAGACAGCGCACCGTGTGTGTGTGTGTGTGTGTGTGTATGTGTGTGTGATTAAGCTCTTTATTGAGGTGCAGAGGTACACACAAGGCCCTGCTAGAGGCCAGTGCTGAGCTTAAGGTTTTCTGAGGTCATGGGTCATGTAGATCAGAGGCTGTACACTAGGTCCAATGTTAACTCCAGGGTCAAAGGTCAAGGTGATTCTTTGGGCTTTCTTGGGAGGAAACCGTGTTGGAAAAAGGAAAGTGCTCAACTGAAATCAACTTCATGCTCTGGAGGAGAGAGCCACTCATTCGCTCGCTCACTCATTCCCTCTCTCACTCTCTCCCTCTCTCTCCCTCTCACTCTCTCCCTCTCTCTCTCTCTGTTCCTGCAGCTCCAAGTGCCGTGCCAACGGTGCACCTGATGGCCGCCTCCTCCACCACCATGAGCCTGTCTTGGGTGCCGCCAGAAAGACCCAACGGCATCATCCTGGATTACGAGATCAAGTACCACGAGAAGGTAAACACACACACACACACACACACACACTCACTCTCACACACACACATGCATACGCATATACACACACAGGTACCATAAGAGGGTAAATGCCAGTGCTTCACATTGCAGTTACACCACTAAAACTCCCCTATACACAGACACACACAAACACACATACTTGCGAGTCTCCTGCAATTTATATTGGGCACAAAATGGGTTATATAGTCAGTGGATTCTCTTTTTCTCTTTACTCATCATGTCCCCCTCCTAAAGAGTGTTCACACACGCACACACACACACACACACACACACACACACACACACCACACACACACTCCCCCTCCTGTCCTCCCTCCCTAAGTTGTGAACCACAGTGACAATACAATACAATCTCACAATGCAAAACACACCCCTACCCAAAAGAAGCTTTGCCTACCACAGAACAAAAGGCTTTAGCATTACCACTGTCTCTACCCCCAACACACACACACACACACACCAGTGGGATTTGCCTCTCTTTTTCTCTGCTTTTCTTTCTTTATCTCTCTCTACCAATCTCTCTAGCCTCTAAGTTTGTCTCTCTCTCTCTGTGGTATCTTGCTGGTATTTTGCATGAGCTCCATCACCAGGCATAAATGAGCCCCACCCTCTCTCTCTCTTTCTGTCTCTCTCTCTTTCTCTCTCTCTCTCTTTCTCTCTCTCCCTTTCTCTCTCTCTCTTTCTGTCTCTCTCTCTTTCTCTCTCTCTCTCTTTCTCTCTCTCTCTCTCTTTCTCCTGACAGGACCAGGGGGAGGCCATAGCCCACACTATGACAGCCCAGCGCAGCTCTGCGCGCATTGAAGGCCTGAAGCCTGGCACCCCCTACGTGGTGCAGGTGCGTGCCCGCACCGTGGCCGGCTATGGACACTACAGCCGCCCCACTGACTTCAGCACCAACCTGCAGGGTACGGACACGGGTACGCCACCGCCAAACACTCTCTTTCATATCAGACTTTCAGCTTTCCCAATGGAACTGCTGTGCCATAGAGGCAAGATGGATCTGATCATAAAGTGCATAAAGTGCTTCACATCCTGTTAGCGCCATCAGTGACATCCCTCCAGGGCTCTGTTTAGAACGGGCCTTCAGCACGGTCCAGTGACCTGGAACTACTCAGCTACTCAGGTGGACCATGATCTGCTCTTGGAGTTCAGAGTTGTGGTACAGAAGGATCTGCAGTTAGGATTTAGGGTTAAGCACATGTGTGCATGCATGCATGCGTGTGTGTGTGTGTGTGTGTGTGTGTGTGCAAGTGTGTGATTTAGGGTTAAGCACATAAGTAACATTTTCTGGATGGATGAAATTGCTCTCACCTTTGTACTGAACTGAAGTCTAGTGGAACATATCCAGACATCCTTAAGTGTGAAGAGGAGTATTTACTTATGTGACCAGGTTTCATCAGATAGGCTCAGAGAGGCCTACACATACACCTTTTGCTGAATTTCATGAAATTGTTACTGATTGTTACTGTAATACTGAATAAATCAATCAGATGTTTTTTATGTGAATTAATCTCCCCCCCCCCCCACACACACACACACACACACAGGTGACACACAGAAGTCTCTGCAGGAGCAGCTGCCACTCATTGTGGGCTCCACAACAGCAGGCCTGGTCTTCATTATCGCTGTGGTGGTCATCGCTCTCGTCTGCCTCAAGTAAGAATCCCATCATGCCTAGCATATGGAGCAGCTACTGTCCATATATATCTAAGAAAAGTGTGACTCTCTCTCTCTCACTATATATATATATGGAGGAGGTGAAAGAGTACTGAGTACTGAAAGAGTATGAGTTCTCATCAGCTCAGCAAGTGTATATATATATATATACATATATATGGAGGAGGTGAAACTCTTCATCAGCTTAGCTCTGGCTTGTAGCACACCAGTGCCTTGCCCCAGCCACATCCTAACTGCTAACTGTGTGTGTGTGTGTGTGTGTGTGTGTTTGTTTGTGTAGGGAAGGGGGATTGTAGATGAGCTATTGTAACTCTGTCATCCCCTCTGTTGTTTTCTTTTCATTCCTTTTCCCCAACGCTGCTCTGACAGCCAGAGAAAAACAGACCGTCTTGTGGTCGGGAAGCAGAATAATCTCTCACTCCTCTTTTTTTCAAATTTCATTGCTATTTTGTTTCTTTGTGTCTTAGCACGTCTGGAAAAGAAAGGAAAAAAGAATGAAAAGAAAATAGGCCTTGGCGTGTTCCGGAACTGCATTTGAATTAGAAATGAGATGCAAATCACCAGCGGGTATTCCTGCCTCGGTTACTGGTTAGACAACAAAGGAAGCACATTAGCATGGAATTTCAACAACCCAGCCCCCGAACATCCCATAAGCAATGCTGGCATAGCAACGCAGTAATGCGCAGGAGGAGCAGGAGTAAGGGAAGAGGAGGTGACGGGAGAAATGACCAAGGTTGCAGGGAGTCCCAGGGAGTTTATTAGGATAGCACACAGACAGGCACTGTGTCTGCGGTTTCTAAGGTCCGCTCTCTGACGGCCTCTCCTGCCACTCATCTCTTTGTGTTACTTAGCTACTCCAAGCACTTTCACCAATCAGAGACCAATCACAGACCAATCAGAACAGTCCGTCATTTGTTTTTGTTTTGTTGCAGGAAACAGCGGAATGGCTCAGAGTCTGAATACACTGAGAAACTGCAGCAATACAGTAAGCCTCTCCATATTTCACACTTCCATTGAGTGTGTGCTAGTGTGTGTGTGTGCGTGTGTGTGCGTGTGTGTGTGTGTGTGTGTGTATGTGTGCAAGTGTGTGTGTGTGTCCATATTGCTCACTGTATAACCTGAGAGATCTGGTGTGCATGCTGCAGCAGCTGTGAGTGGACGTTCATGGGTCTATTCCTGCTATTGAATCCCCTATAGTCACCCCGGGGACCAAGGTCTATATTGACCCCTTCACCTACGAGGACCCCAACGAGGCGGTGCGGGAGTTTGCCAAAGAAATAGACATCTCCTGCGTGAAGATCGAGGAGGTCATCGGCGCAGGTAACCCACAGCACAAGCTGCTGAACAACAGGGGTCGGACAGCTAGGCATACCAGCCAGGCCATACCGTTAGAGGACTTCACACAAAGCGGTACTTCAATCACTTCAATCCCAGCGACCCCCCCCTCCCAACTCCCCCCCTCTGTTTCTTCTCCGTGCCTCTCTCTCACTGACCGCTTAACTGTTTAACTGCCTCACTCACAAGCAGCGCTCCAGAGGGTCGGCCCTCTCAAGCGAGCCCCCGTAACAACCAATCATATGTCACGTCTCCGTCTCCGTGCCGACACACATCCTTGTGTCTTTAGATCTGATAGGGCCCAGCCTCTGTTTCCTGTCCTGATGTCATTGTGATTGACGTCGTTGTCACCCCACCCCTCCTTCCCTTCCTACTTTTTCCTGATTGGTTCGTATCCCCCCCACTCCTATGTGTAATGAGCAGCCTTGTTGCTTATACTCTGTGGTTAGTAGTGTGTTGCAGGATGTAGTCATGGAGAGTATTGCGAGGGGTAAGAACAGGAGTCAGGGTAGGAGCTCCTATGACTGTGGTGGAGAGGAGAGGAGAGGAGAGGAGTGGAGTGGAGAGGAGAGGAGAGAGACGTAGAGCAGGAGACTCGACAGCGTTTAGAGGCTCCTCTACTCTCCGACTGCACCTCTACTAAACAGCTGCAGCTGCTGCTTCTGCTCGTGGAGCCCATTGCTTCCCAGCCTCCGTCTGAAGTGATATATCCCCCACCCCTGTCCTCCTCCTCCTTCTCCTCCTCCTCCTCCTCTCCATCCCCTTCTTCCTCCCTTCCTTATTCTCCTCTTCCTCCTCCACTCTTTTAACCCCCCCCCCCCCCACACACACACACACCTCTCCCAACCACTTCCCCTTTGCCTGTTTACACTGCAAAACTCTCTCTCTCTCTCTCTCACACACACACACACATACATACACTCACACACACACACAAACACATACATACACTCACACACACACACACACACATACACACACATACTCTCCCTCTCTCTCTTACACAAATGCAGGCACCAGGCGCAAGCCATCCACCGTTCCCAAATTTCTCTCTCCTCCACTCTCCCCCTCTTCTGCCCTCTCCCCCTCTGAAGCCTAAACCTCTGTATCCCCTCTTCTCCTCTCCCTCCTCCCCCCGGCCTCCCCTCACCACACACACTCTCTCCTGCGCTTTGCCCGACACACACCTAGCCCTGGTATGGCCTACTGTGCTCCCCCTGGCACGCCAGCCTCCAGACAGCATCTCACTCCGGACCGGATCTGGCACAGGCATGGCATGCTTTCAGCCTGACCTGGCAGGGTTCTGTGGGACTTGCCGCACCACCCTCAGATATGGCATTCCAGCCAGACAGGTGCCAGCGCTGGTCGGATCCGTTGTGGAGTCTGCTGCCATCTGGGCCTCTGCTGCCTCCGCCCTCGCTTCTGTCACAGCCCCCCACCCCCCTTCCCCCTGGCTCCTCAGTTCTAACCAGTAAACTGTCCCTCTCCCCTTTCCTCTCTCCCCCACTCTCCCCCACTCTTCCCTGGCCTATGAACCCTTCCCCATCTCTCTCTCTCTCTCTCTCTCTCTCTCTGTCTCTGTCTCGTCTGCTCCTCCTCACACCCTGCTCTCACAGGAGAGTTTGGGGAGGTGTGTCGTGGGCGTCTCAAGCTGCCAGGCCGAAGAGAGATCATTGTTGCCATCAAGACTCTGAAGGTGGGCTACACAGAGCGACAGAGGCGGGACTTCCTGTCGGAGGCGAGCATCATGGGCCAGTTCGACCACCCCAACATCATCCGCCTGGAGGGCGTGGTCACCAAGAGCCGGCCAGTCATGATCGTCACGGAGTTTATGGAGAACGGGGCCCTTGATTCCTTCCTAAGGGTGAGAGCCTGAGCCTGAGTGTGTTGTCATGTTCAAGTAATCTCAGCGGCTGCCTGAGAACAGCCTGTCTTTGTTAAACATGGAGATTGACATCCATCTCTAAGCACAGAAAGGGGGAAAGTGGAAGATAAGGCTGGAGAAATGATAGTGTTGAATTTGCTTAGTCACACACCTAATCTCAGTGGAGCTGCTAGTGCAAGCAAGATGGAATATTCAGTAATCAAAACAAGCATTACACTGTAAAAAGCATTAACTCCCTAGCCCTGTCTTAGACAAATAGCGCAGATCTGCTTGCGGTTGACATTTGGAGAGGGATCATCTGCAGATGAGTCATTCTCTCTGCGGAATATTAAACAGCTGCACTGCCTTCCCGGAACACACTTCCACTGACAAAACATGCAATCCCAGTTCCTGATTCCAAAAATGTCGCTGACAAAAAGCTCCTGGCCAACACATCCTCTTTGGTTTCCTCTGCAGCTGAATGACGGCCAGTTCACGGTCATCCAGCTGGTGGGCATGCTCCGAGGTATCGCAGCCGGCATGAAGTACCTGTCGGACATGAACTACGTCCACCGGGACCTCGCTGCCCGTAACATCCTGGTCAACAGCAACCTGGTGTGCAAGGTGTCGGACTTTGGGTTGTCCCGGTTCCTAGAGGATGACCCCACCGACCCAACCTACACAAGTTCACTGGTCAGTGTCCTATTAACCCCCACTAGTCAGTGTCCTGATCACCCTTAATGCCAAGACTAATTGTAGAACCGACAGCCAGCTGAGTTACCAATGAGATAACTTAGCTTACCTTTGGCCAGTTTGATCGTTACTTGTCTCATTAAGTCTTTGATCTTATTCTTTCCCCACTGATGTGATTTTAACATTGACTCCTTGTGCTCTGGCAGGGAGGAAAGATCCCGATCCGATGGACAGCACCTGAGGCGATCGCCTACAGGAAGTTCACCTCGGCCAGCGATGTATGGAGCTACGGCATCGTTATGTGGGAAGTGATGTCATATGGTGAACGGCCATACTGGGACATGAGCAACCAGGATGTGAGTCCCCCTCCCCACACACACAATTATGACAGTAATTAACTGGCAGTCCGTCCGATATAACAGTGTAACAACAGGACATGGACGTCACAGTGTTGATTAGCACAGAGAAACATATTTATATACATGTTTCCAAAATGAATAGCTATCCCGATTACAATATCACTGAGATTCTGTGTAATAAATGCAGGTGATAAACGCGGTGGAGCAGGACTACCGGCTGCCCCCACCCATGGACTGCCCCACGGCTCTGCACCAGCTCATGCTAGACTGCTGGGTCAAGGAGAGGAACCTGCGGCCCAAATTCGCCCAGATCGTCAACACGCTGGACAAACTCATACGCAACGCTGCCAGCCTTAAGGTGGTGACCAGCACACAGTCAGGGTGAGTCTCTTTCATCTATCTGATATCAAATATCAAAGTGAAATGAAATGAAATATCACAGCATCTTTATAATGAAACATCTGAGGATCGTTATCTGATGATTATCCATCCCAGTCCAGTTGATCATTAATCAATAATTTAATCTGTCAAGAGTGGAAAGCATTGCTACCCTGCACATGTAGTCTCTGCGTGGAACAATCCGGTCAGCTCTGACTTTCCACATTTTTAAGAGAAGAACGTGAACTTCCATGGAACTGAGGCATCTCTGGATACAGCTGATACACACAAGGTCCTCAGACTGATCAAAGAGCCTTTCTTCTCTGCCAGCGCAGTAGCACAGTCAGTAGGAGCACTGTTGCCTTGGGCACCAGGGCTGAGCTCCTTGAAGCTGGCTGTGTGCTGAGCTGTTTGATGCTGTTTGGAGGCCTCCCTCTGGGGCAAGGCAAGGTGTGGGCAGTTAGGCTGAGGTCACATTCAGCCTTGGGTGTTAGCAAGGGGCAGGGGAGGGGCTAAGCGATGTCACCCAGCTTTGGGTCTCTCAGTGTGAGGGCCCAGGGGAGACGGGTTGGGTCCTTAGGGAGCTGAGAAGGTGGTGCAGCTACACGAGCATGGAGCAGCACGGCAATTGCTAAGGAGATTAAGGTGGGGGGTGGGGTGGAGGGGTTTAATAGGTAGATTAAGGCACGGTGAAGATGGGAATGTTTTTAATTAGCTGCTAACGAGATTTCAAACGGGGCAGGAAAGAAGGGACTCCCCACAGGGCGCAATGAGGTAGAAGAGGGAAGGGAAGGGGAGTGGGGGAGAGGAGTGTGTGTGACACTCAGAGATGACATGATGGTGGCACGCACGCCTGAGAGCTGTGGTCATGCGCTCTGTTTGTGTGTGTGTGTGTGTAAGTAGGTAAGGTCGTTGTTCTCTTCTTGATAAGTGTGTGTGTGCCTGCGTGCGTGCGTGTGTGTGTGGGGGATTTTGTGTGTGTATGTGTGTACCCATGCACATTCTGTAAATACCTGAGATGAACAGAATCGTCTCCAGGTGCTTTAATTCTCAAGCTTATGTTGATCTGCATATCTGTCATCTGTCTGTCCAACTGCATGTCCGTCTGAAGAAACTGTAATCATTTACAACTGAAAGAATGAATGATTACACTAAGGTTGGGCTTCACTATACACCCAAAGTGCACACACACACACACACACACACACACACACACACACACACACACACCTGTCTCCCCACCAGAAATAGGGACCTTAGGGATATGTGTCCTGTCAATAATCCCCCCCCCCCCCAAACTAGGGTGACTGGAGTGGGTGGATGAGGTGGAGATGCCTTGGGGAGCTTTAAACTTACACTCCTCACCACATTCCTGCAGTAACATCCCCCTACACACACACACACACACACACACACAAACTCAGCATGCTCTAACAATACTCCATTAAGAGAGTCAGGCTGTCTGAGGAGTCTGTAATGATCAGACCCCCCCCCCCCCCCCCTCCAAACACACACACACACACAGAAACACACAGCTCAGGAGCTGCGGCTTATTAAAAATCTCTTCTCCCATCCATCTGCACCAGGCTGCCTCAATGGAGCCTCTGTGTACCTCTTATTAATACTGCCCCTCTTTCTCTCCATCTCTCTCTCTCCTTACTTCCCCTCTTTCACTTGCCCTCTCTCTCTCTCATTCTATCGCTCTATCGCTCTCTCACCCTCTCTCTTTCCCCGCCTCTGACTTGCTCTCTCCCCCTCTATCTCTCTCATAATTGTTAATTAATTGAATGGCATCAAATGTGGACAATCAGCAGAGCAAAGAGTTCTGACATAGAACACACACACATACACGCACAGTGTTTCTCTGATATCCGCAGTCCTATCCTGTGACTTCCTTTCTCTCGGTCCGCATCAGTCACATCTGCTTAGCCCAAGTGCTGAAAGTCAACAACTTCAACATGTGTGTGTGTGTGTGTGTGTGTGTGTGAGTGTGTGATATACTTGACCCCGGTCTCTATATAAATTATGACATACATATGGGCCCCACACCTTCAATAGCTGTGAAACATGATGAGCTCTGATCTGTTCTTAAGCTATGAGATGCGGTTTAGTTAGTGCGGAGGCTCCAGCCAGTCCCCTGCAGTGGCCTGAGGAGGGTGGGGTGAAGATGAAGGAGACAGGCGGTCCCTACGGAGGGGGAGAGGTGGCGCGGTGGGGGTTTGGGGGTGAGGTTTCGGCAGCGGCAGGGAGGCGTGACCTAACCCTCTCTCTCTCTCTCTCTCTTTCTCTCCCCCCCTTCGTAGGGCATCTCAACCCCTCCTTGATCGCTGTGTGCCCGACTACACCACCTTTGCCACTGTGGCCGACTGGCTGGACGCCATCAAGATGAGCCGATACTGTGACAACTTCATCAATGCTGGCTTCGCCTCCTTCGACCTGGTCGCACAGATGACGGCTGAGTAAGTGTGTGTGTGTGTGTGTGTGTGTGTATTTCTAGGTAGACAGTGTGTAGACAGTGTGTAGTCTAATAATCACAGAGCAGAGAACATCTGCAGACGCACACACAAACGGAGCGCATGACAAAAATAACACAACATAAGCAAAACATATCTCTGTGCTTATAACATGCTGCTGCTTTTGAAAGTGTCTGAAAAGAGTGTTTGAAAAGAGTGAGCAGGTGGGTGCTGTAGTTTAGCATCACGCATCACACGGGTGAGGGAGGTGCTGTCAAAGCCCAGCATCTCTAAGTGGAGGACATGAAAGTATAACAGAGAGGAGAGGAAAGGCTTGAGATACTTAGCACACTTATGCAAATGAAACTGTCCTACTCAACAGAAGGCTATTTAGGGAAGGTCTGTAATACAGAAGCTACAGGATTAAAACACACTTGTGTGTGTGTGTCAGAAGACAGAGGTTACATAGTAAACCATCAGCCCATACACACACATTCACACGGCTAGGATCAGATTACATTAGGCAGTCCTACAGTGTCAGACACGTGTGTGTGTGTGTGTGTGTAGTATGGGGCATTGAACTTTCTTTTTCAAAATGTCTGTTTCATAATCTCAAAGACTCTCCCTTTGGATTTCTCCATGCTCTACTGCCATCACAAATGGGTCGTAGCACAGAACTAAATCTGACGTGACTGCATCAGCCTCAAAGCAGTTGTATCATCACAGTGCTATTTCTCATAGACACTGATTTCCAAAGAATAACAGCCCTTTTTAACACGTTAAACTCGTTTTTTAAATCTGAACTGACTGCACCCCAAAACGCTCCTGTTTAAGGGCAACCACATTGCATATCCACTCAAAGCCAGCCAAGGTCTTATAGTAGCTATGAGACAGAGTTAGCCTAAAGGCTACCTACACCACTGAGAGCTACCTAGCTACAGAGTTAGCCTATACCTACAGTATGCTATGTTTCACAGTTAGCCTATATCTGCAGTATGTGTCAGAGTTAGCCTATACCTGCAGTATGCTGTGTGTCAGAGTTAGCCTATACCTTCAGTATGTGTTAGAGTTAGCCTATACCTGCAGTATGTGTCAGAGTTAGCCTATACATGCAATATGCTATGTGTTAGAGTTAGCCTATACCTGCAGTATGTGTCAGAGTTAGCCTATACCTGCAATATGTGTCAGAGTTAGCCTATACCTTCAGTATGTGTCAGAGTTAGCCTATACCTGCAGTATGTGTTAGAGTTATCCTATACCTGCAGTATGCTATGTGTTAGAGTTAGCCTATACTTGCAGTATGCTATGTGTTAGAGTTAGCCTATACCTGCAGTATGCTATGTGTCAGAGTTAGCCTATACCTGCAGTATGCTATGTGTTAGAGTTAGCCTATACCTGCAGTATGTGTCAGAGTTAGCCTATACCTGCAGTATGTGTCAGAGTTAGCCTATGGGCTACCTGCCCAAGTGAAAGCTACCAAAGCACCTTCACTATCAGAGGGAACATGTTTATTACAAAAGAGCTTTAACGGCTGTTATCAGTACGGCTTTACAGTGCCACAGTTTCTCCAATCCAAATGCATCATTCTTTAGCTACCAGGAGAGAATAACACTTCAATGGCAGCAGTCCTGTGCTATCTGTGTGCAGAGAAACAAGTAAACGAGGGGAGAAGGGCAGTAGCGATCAAACAGATGACTGTGGATAATAATAATAAATATATCAAGCTCGTTAGGCAGATAACGGGGCTAACGCGGGGGCTAGCGCAGAGGCTAATTTGTTTCCATTTGGGCGTGTGGCAGGTGGAGGGGGTGCTGCTGTGTGTGTGTGTGTGTGTGAGTGGGCGCTGCGCCTCTCCTGCTGGTAATGGCGGGTAATTCTCCTAATGGTCTTCATTTATTATCGTTTTATCCGCCGTCACCACGGTGATGAGGCCGGCGCTGCAGAGCACTGGGGAGAAATGCGTGTCCAATCTGTGTGAAATACCAGCGTTAACATGCACTCTGAATCTGTGTTTGTGGGTGTGTGTGTGTGTGTGTGTGTGTGTGTGTGTGTGTGTGTGTGCAAAAACAGCCACTAGAGACACTGCTTATCATTATTGTAGGCTACACATTCCCTCTAACTTATCAGCACGACACAAACCAAAAGGCCAAAAAACAGGAAAGAGGAAGAAAATCTTTTTATTTTCCTTGTACGTAGTTCACCCAATATGTCTTCACTCAAACACTGTGCAAGATGTGGACATTTTGGAACTGGCTGTGTCAGCCACCAGGAGCTTTTGCAACTTACTGTGCTTTACCCGTCTAATGGATGTGTGTGTGTGTGTGTTAGGGTGGTGGGGGGTTGGGGGGGTGGAGAGTGGCCTATCTGCTAACTTTCACCAGTGCGAAAGTTAGCAGCTGTATTCTCTGGCTAATGATTCATCTCTCTTCCTGACCTTCACACTCTCTCGCACTCTCACACACAAACGGCAGGTCTGAGATCAGCCTGCTCGGCGGTAGATAAGACTGCTGATCTGAGATCAGCCTGCTCAGCGGTAGATAAGACTGCTGATGGATAGCATTTCTGTTGTTGTTTTTCTTTTATTTCACACATGGTTTGACTTTTTCATTTTCTCTCATTAAAAAATGGCCTGTACGCATCGCTGGTTCTTTGTTATTCACTGTTGTCTCTCTCTCCCTCTCTCTGTCTGTCTGACAGGGACCTCCTGAGGATAGGCGTGACGTTGGCTGGCCACCAGAAGAAGATTCTGGGCAGCATTCAGGACATGAGGCTCCAGATGAACCAAACACTGCCCGTGCAAGTCTGAGCCAGGAGTGGGCGGGACTGTGCCACTTAGAGAGCCAATGGAAAACCCCAGCTGCCTGACCATCTGCCAATCAGATAACAGAAACTGGCTCGCAGTGCCTCAGACAACTTTTTCTCTGCCCCCTCTCCCACCCTGAAACCAGACCCCCCCGCCACCCCCATCCACCCACCGCTGTTGATTTGACTCCACTTCACATCTGACATTAATGACGATGATGATTTTGTACATTTTTGTTTTTTGAAATGAAAAGCCCATATCCCGTGTAGTGCACACCTCGCCCCACACTACACAGCCACCTCACAGGCGTGGTGGAGCTCCATGTGTGTGTGTGTGTGTGTGTGTGTGTGTCAGTGTGCACGCATGCATGGTTCCCTTACTTTTGCATTTTTGTTATTGTTTTTTTTCTGTGAGGATGGGCGAGGACATTAACGGTTTCCTCCATGTGAAACTCCCGACTTGCCGGACAGTTGGACAGCTGACCCTGTGAAAGTGCACACACTCCTGACGGACACCACAAACAGACAGACAGACAGATGCAGATGCTGCGAGACTGTTTGGAAGGGAGGAAGAAAAAGGTCATAGGTCAATGTGAGCGAACGTGTGCAGACAAAAACAACACTAAGGACTTAGAGTTCAAGAGGACAGAATAAGAATCCCTCCCACTTAAGCAATTGTTTCATGTGTAAGTGTGTGTAATGTTGAGTGTGTGTGCATGTGTGTGTGTGTGTGTGTTTCCCCATCTTCATATTGAAGGTGTTATACATAAAGGCCACTAGCCGAGGAAGGCTCAATAGGGACTGAGACTGAGGTGAAAGTTGAAAGGTGAAAGGTCAGAGGTGGAGTGAGAGCTAAGAGAGGTGCTGTCCACCAGGCTTGACCCGTGGCAGCAGCAGAGGACTTGATGAGCTCAGGAGATTGCATAGTTTTAGCACGGTAGGATAATCAGATGAGTTTCTATGACTTTGTTTTCTTGTGACATACTCAGATCGTCATGTTTTGTTCTGATTCATGAGTATGTTTCTGTTTCTGTCTCTAGTGTTTAATGTGAGGTGGTCGCACACAGCACTCCAGTGCAACTTGGGAGAGACAGTAACACCACGCAGATAGACTGGCCTTCTTATTCAGTGGGGTTGTGTCAGTGCATGCAAGTTCATGTTAATGTGTGTATGCGTGAGTGTGTGTGGTGTATGTGTGTGTGTGTGTGACCGTAAGAGAGTAGAACAGTTAGTGTGCAAGAGTGTGTGTGTACACAGTTATGATAGGAGTGTAAGGATTTGCACACCAATACTGTACAATATAGCTTCAGCTATGCGTCACTATGGAGATACAACGCATGAACTGAATTCAAATGAGCAATTATATCTCAATTATATTCAGTGGACAATTGTTAACATTTTTTATTGAATCAAAATCAAAATGATAGCGGATATCCAGAGACTATGAATAACCACAAAAAACAACTTTTTTGACTTTTACATGGATTTACAAATAATCGTTTTGGTTTAACCTTCATCCATCCCTGATGTATTTATTTAGTCACATCTGACAAGAGGCCAAGAGAGCTGTGGACTGTAGCCACACGGAGCGACAATGCAGGAGACTGCCAACAAATTGACATGAACATTTAAAATTGGATATTGTATTTGTTGTTGTTCTAAACAGCCTGTAAATGTTTTGTAACTAAAGAAACATAAACCTTGTGAGAAACGGAAGAGAAAAAAAACATGGCTGGGATGTTGAAGGGGTGTGTTTATGACGTTTGGATTGGATGTTGAAGGGGTGTGTTTATGACGTTTGGATTGGATTTGGGGGACTCATGTTGATGTGGAGGAGAACAGAATGGCAACTGGGATCCTGACCTGAGAACAACACCCCCCCCCCCCCCACACACACACACACACACACCAGAAGGATGCAAAATCCCCTCTTTTCCAAAGCCTTAGATACATATCTTCATTCCAGTGGACAGAGTAAACAGCATGGCTACATAGCAGCCCTGAATGAAGCAGTGATCTTCCTCTGCTATGCTACCCATTTATAATGTTCATGATGGTCTAATGCCACAAACATGTCAACCAGGTGTGTGTGTGTGTGTGTGTGTGTGTGTGTGAAGGTGGGTGTGTCTAAGACATAAAACAGTGTTTTATGACCAGTTAGACTGGTTTCTTATCTGTTATCAGTCACATTCTTTACTGTTGCATTGTGGGTAGTTCCTGTGAGTTACCGTCTTCCAAATGCCGGCCAGCAGTTTCTACACTCTCTTCCACAGCCTAGCTATGCTCATAAGAAAGCTTTAAAACACACACAAACACACCCACATCCTCATCATATGAACTAGGGCTACTGATGTGTCCCATCCGTATTTAGTTCGAGGCTCGACGGGTCCATGGCTTAACATATCTTTCCCTATCCAAGATCCTGTACAAGCACAGAGAGACACACACACACACACACTTTGGCATTAGCTCTCATTGCTGCATCAGTGTGACGCAGTGACAGTCTACAGCTCACTGGAATAGATTTGAAACCAGGGCAGAGACGGGTGGCGTGTGTCCCGTCGTAATCTGTTATTGCTTCTTGCGGGTCACTGCAATCACACACCGCTGCATCTCACTCCTGCCCAACGCTGATTAGTATTAGTGTGCAGTCGGCCCAGGCATCAAACAGCCCCCGCAGAGAAGAAAGAGAGAGAGGGGGAGGGAGGGAGAGAGAGAGGGATGAAGAGAGAATATATGCAGCAGCTCCAAAGAATCAACACATTTTGCATCCTGAGATATGGAGTCAACGGCTGAGCTGAGCTACATGGTCAGCCTTATGTAGAGATAGCAAGTAATGGGAGAGCTCTTTTTTTGTTGGGGTGGTAAGAGGGGTATCTGCTTTGCTCAGACTTACTGTATTGGTATGCTATCACCAGCCGCACTGTGCTTCTCAAATCCTCACCCATATTGGGCATCTTCCAACAAGAATCTCTTGCAAATGTAGAATAACCCAGCTTATTTTTTAATACTGGGATGCTATTGTAACATATTGTCTCAGTATATGAGCCAATAATTCACTAAATGTAGTTGACCACATAGTACAATTTATTCCTCTGTCATGTGCTCACACACACACACACACACACTGACCATTCACACATTATTTAAAGGAAAAAAAGCAAAATTATCCGGATCAACTAAACACTTTGAAGTGTCTGAGGGGAAGGGACAGAAGCCATTGTGTATGGGGCTTGTAAACAGCAGGCAGTGAGGGCCTGTCTGGTTTAGTGAGCCTCAGCCAAGAGGAGAATGCAGTAACACTAACATTCCAGGAAGTGGTTTATGGTTCTGCCCCCCTTTTAAGTGATCTGTTCATTCACTCGCTCCAGAGGAAAAAGAAACATCACAAGTGGGTTTACCCAGCCAAGGACAAAGTCCGTCAGAAACATCCTATTTGTTCGACATTCCAACTCATACACACACACACACACACACACACACACACAGAAGCATCTTCCCCAGGCACTGTAGTCCCAGTGTAAAACAGAAAATCCATTCTCTCCCTTATAAATATTGAATGGCGGCCGGCTCCGCGGGTCCCTCTGATGGCCCGAGCCTGAGAGAGTGATAAAAGGTGCTAGCGTCAGCAGGCCTTCCAGGCACAACTTTCCCAAAGTTACACACATATCTGTGTGCCAATGTTCCCCCTGTCTGAGGTCTCCCCAGATGTAAGGAGTCTCCAGGAGTCTCCAGCTCAAGCCCTTCAGGTCCCTCCAGTTATTCACCCCTCTTCCTCTTCCTCCTTCTCCCCTTCCTCTCGTCTCCCTCCGCCTCGGTCTGTCCTCTGTCATTGTTCTCCACAAAAATAGTTTTTTTTCTTTCAAGCACATTTAATGACCTGCCTTTTTCGTCACTTTTTCAACCACTACAGAGAGGACGTAAAAGGGGGGCTATACTCATATAGAGAGGAAGCATTTCAAGATTTCAAGATGCATTTTTTTTTTCGTTTTCTTTTTTGATGCATTGAGGTGTATTTAATGGTGTTGATAAACCAACAATAATGAAATGATGCATTCTTGTAGAAATATTTTTAAAAGACCCTTTTGCAATTAAATTATTTAAGAAATATACTGCCTGTGTGTTTGGTGTGAGTTCTTCCTGTTTGACTTCAAATGTCTTCATTGGCATTCTGCGCTTTGATCAGTGCATATTTGGCACACACACGCTGTGTGTAATACTCTGTGTTGTGTTTGCATCAAATTAGAAACTATTTGATTACATTTTCAATTTCACATTCTAATTCATCTCTCAGCAATGGATTCATGTAAACACCATTTGCAGTCTCACTCTTGTTTATATTGCTCGATAGTAATCAGCAGAAACCAAATCATTTCAGATGGCTCTTCAGAGACATGGGAGCAGAGAAGCAAACTTTTATTGGCCCATGACTCAGATGACTTTCCAGATTGTGAGCACCTTCTCTCCTGGGACCATTATGAGTGAAGAAACTGTTTTCTGTCTTTTATATGAACCTAGAAGTAACTTCAGATTTGTTTTGAATTGTTGGGGTAATGTTAATGCAGCCTAAGGGAAAGTCCTGTAAAGGCTGACTAAAGGTTGTGAAAAAGGTAACGTTAGGGGAATGTTCTGGGAAGCAAATATGCAACCAAGAGCTAACGTTTGAAGACCATTAGGAAAACTCTCCATGATAACTGTCCAGCTACCAAAGTCAAACCTTCAGGGAACATTCCTGCAACAAAAAAAGTAATGTTGCTTGAACATTCTGGGAACCATAAATTATTAGCTGGGAATGTAGTTTTCCTCTGCCCTTTGCTGGCTTTGTCTTGGTCAACTGAGATCAGATGGTGGGGCATACAGGGGACTGATATCTGAAGATGCTAGGCTAACTGATATCTGAAGATGCTAGGCTAACTGATATCTGAAGATAGTCTAATTCTCTTACAGACATCCAGAGGTTATGTGGACAGACCAGTAAATAGATATGAACTCCCCTAATTCAACATTACAGACTTGTTTACAACTGTTATGATTAGTTGCATATTGTGTGTATCTACAACATGTGTTCACATGAAAGCTAATTAGTCATCAAAACTGGATCAAAACTCAACATGAATCAAAAATGAATTA
This sequence comes from Tenualosa thibaudeaui, assembly GCA_027481765.1. Classification (NCBI taxonomy): domain Eukaryota; kingdom Metazoa; phylum Chordata; class Actinopteri; order Clupeiformes; family Clupeidae; genus Tenualosa; species Tenualosa thibaudeaui. The sequence continues at coordinate 17,402,468 of JAIFZK010000023.1, read as the reverse complement.
GTTGTAGTAGGTCACAGGAGGGTGGATGTTGTGCGTGTCTCTCTCTGTCCCTGTGTGTGTGTGTGTGTGTGTAGCTGAAGCTGTGTGGGAAGAGGCAGTTGGTGCTCTGCTGTGAAAGAAGACAGGACTAAGGCAGGCAGTGTGAGGCAGGATAGTGGAAAATCACAGCTATTTTGAATATGAATAACCAAATAGACACACCCCCTCTGTGTAGTGCTTCCCTCACTATTGGCTTTAAAACAGGATTGACAGACCATTATTTCCTCCCATTGGTTAGCGTTAACAACCAAGACAAGACAAGGACATTATCACTTATTTAATAGTTTGTTGAATTAGCATTGGTGACTCTACATTTGACAGACAGAGAGTACCACAGTCACAGATGCATCAGAGGTCGCTGTGTTTAGTCTGACACTTTAGGCACCTGTGTTAAACTTGGTGCTCAAGTAAGTATGTCTTTACTTTACTGTCTAATCACAATTCAGTTATGTGCTCAGTTATGGCTTAGGGGTCCAACTACAGGGAACACCAGAGACAACGAGACAACAGCACACAGGAGCACAGTGAGCAGCACACAGGAGCATGTTAGGAGTAGGTATATATTGATATATGGAGCACAATGATGTGACCACTGGAGAGTAATGTGGAGACAACAGTAAGAGGGAAGCAGATATGGTGGAACTTATGGGCAGTTTACATATGACAAGAGTGACGTCATAATATCTTGATTGTTGATTATGTGATTTCTCTTAATTCATGAACCTACAAGCCAAATGTGGAGTCTTAAAGAGATGGTCAAGGTATGGTGAAATTATTTATTTATTTATTTATACATTCAAATGTTGCACCCCAGCTGGAGTCCATTAAGTGAATTATTAGTTTATCCAGCATGAGGAATATTGCCTTCATGTAGTCCAGAGGTAAGACGCATTGCCTGGCCTTTAGGTCATAAAGATGCAGATGGAAGAGTTGGCAACATTTAGATATGAAAGGCAGCCATAAAGCCACTCAATAAATACTCTCTGACATCAGCTTATTCACTGCAACACAATACAATCACTGCTTTGTTTATGTGGTCCATGCAGATTTGGTTGGAAAGGCCCCAAAACGGAGGATTAGAAAGGAGTGTGTGCTTTGGGAACAGGGTGATTTGAAGATGGCCTAAGTCTGCTCTGGATAGCAGTCTGGCTTGAATGTAGTGGAGGGAACGGAATGCTCATCTCCTTCTTGGGCTGCTTTGTTTACAGGGTCTTCATTTGCAATGGTAACCAGGCGCTGTCAGCGTGTGTCTGAGGGAACCGTGACATTGCAGTGGCTCGCACAGATAGCACAGCCATTGTCACACACTGAAAGGCCAGCCGAGGTAAGATGATGTGAAGGGCCCTGTGGCAGCTGCAAGGACTCGCTTGAAAACTGTAAACAGCGTGGACACAGACAGGAGGATCATACAAAGAAGTAAACACACAAACACATGTAGCACTTAGCATGCTTTCTAAGTTAGCACTTAGCATAACCCTGTTGCTATCACTCTGCTGTGTGTACCCATAAGTCATTGCAAAGATCCCTTCCCTATGCATACACTTCCTTTAAAAATGTGAGTGTGGAAGTCTGGAATCTTTGGAAACTTGCTAGTATTAATTGCCTTGGTGTTTTTCACCTAAATAGTCAGTTTTGCTACAGAGACAATCAATAACAGTGGAACAAAACAGTTAATAGCGTGAGTGTTGGAGTCAGACAACAGCACAACTGCAGCCTGTGTGTCTGCAGGAAAAGAGGTTCCATCTATTCTATTCTCTGCTTTCTTCTCCAGAGATTTTCCTCCTCTCTCCTCTCTCCTCTCCTCCTCTCTCGCCTCACCTCACCTTGTCTCTGCTCGCCCCTGCTGCTCTAATCCCCTCCTCCCTGGCTTGGCCGGCTAATTGGTCACGTCTGCAGTGTGACATGGAGACCTGGAATAATTGTTGTACAAACAGCAAGGAGTTTAGTATTGGAGCCATCTCAGGCTTAGCTGTGAACAGACTGCTACTGCACCCACACCATTAATAAGTGTCTCAGACTCCTCACAGTCACACTAATTGGTTCCAACTTCTAACGGAAATCTAGTGTTTGTGTGGGTGTTTGTTTATGTGTGGAGAGGGAGAGAGACAGAAAGAGAGAGAGAGAGAGCTGGACTAATTGATCTGCGATCAAATCTTCGTAAAGACAGACAAGAAGTCAGAATCCAAATAGAAGACCATCTAGCTCAGGCGAGGTATCAGAGGAAACTGTACATCAATGTAATAAATCAGTGGTTTAGTGACAGGGGTCCAATAAGACACATTAAGCTTGTATCTTAGCACCTTCCTGTGACTTTAGTGCCTTATCCCACAGGAACTCAATTATATGTTTTGTCTTTATTTCTCCATCACAGTTTACAACATTAGTAGAAGTGTCTACCACTGGGGATTTGTTTGTTTAAGTCTTCAAACAACCCCATGAAAAACTTTTTTTTTTTTCAAAACAATTATGACTAAAACACCATTCCAACCCAACTCTCCACCCACCCCCTACACACACACACACACACACACACACACACACCATGTGGGTGATGAGAACAGACAGGCCATTGTTGGGCAGTTAGGGTACAGCTGCATGAATCCCCTCTAATAGACTACTCTCCACAATGCTTCTCCAGGACTCACCATGGTCTGCTACTCTGCCAGTTCAACACTACTCACTGCTAATGCTGCTAATGCTGCTACCTCTGCTGTGTTCAACACTACTCACTGCTAATGCTGCTAATGCTGCTACCTCTGCTGTGTTCAACACTACTCACTGCTAATGCTGCTAATGCTGCTACCTCTGCTGTGTTCAACACTACTCACTGCTAATGCTGCTAATGCTGCTACCTCTGCTGTGTTCAACACTACTCACTGCTAATGCTGCTACCTCTGCTGTGTTCAACACTACTCACTGCTAATGCTGCTACCTCTGCTGTGTTTGAACAACACACACACCTTATGTTTGCTGAAGAGAGAGAGAGAGAGAGAGAGAGAGTCTGTTCATTAATTCTATAAAGCTATCCCCATCTATTGCATGTGTAGAGAGAGAGAGAGAGTCTGTTCATTAATTCTGTAAAGCTATCCCCATCTATTGCATGTGTAGAGAGAGAGAGAGAGAGAGAGAGAATGTTCATTAATTCTATTTTGCTATCCCCATCTATTGCATGTGTGGAGAGAGAGAGAGTACACAGGGTTTTCTTGCTTTGATCATGCTGCTCAAATATGGCTTTTACTGGTATTGGATAGTCTATGCTGCCACATCCTGATGTTCCTTCTCAGAATGGAGATGAATGCCTTTCTCCTGACTGTGATGAATTCTAATGAAATCAAAGGGAACTGAAAAGGTGGTAGAAAAGAGATTCACAAAGTGTTTGGAAAGTTGGGCACAATTGACTGCTGGCTTCTCTGTTGTCTCCATGGACTATAACAGATGAGGCAACGGGGGAAACAAACTCTCACTAGAGTTGGAAACAATATGACAGGAAATCAAAGCAGAAATATCCTGCTTTTCGGCACGTCTAATTGTGTGGGGAAGAACCCTGACTGTCTGGAGTGGATTGATTTTTTTTTTTTTTTCTTTATCGTAAATGATCTGTGAAGTATTAATTAAGAGGCAGAGGGCAGATTCCAGTTTAGCTCCTTAAAGAAATCCCAGACGTAATCTATTTAATTCTACATCTGAATGTATAGCCTAAGCCTTCATGTAGGCCATGGGGTCTTTTGATGAATGAGGGTCAGAAGATTATTTCTTTAATTAACAAATCGGCTCACATACCTTGAGCCTCTTTGCGATGCACTTTAAGGAGATGATCATATGGATGAGTAGTATATGGCATATGTGTGTGCTGTAAGTGCGTGTGCTGTAAGTGTGTGTACTGTAAGTGTGTGTGTGCTATACCATAAGGCCATCCTCCCTGTGCTCCAGTGTGGCAGCATGGGCGTCTAAACCCCAGAGGTCTGGATAAGCACATAGCCACTGATAGCCACGCCATCAGAGTTTAGTTACGTAAACACGGTAACCACAGTCTTACTCTGAGTCTTACAGAGTCTCATTGTAAATATGCTGCACAGTCACACTGTATGTTTTCAGCAGTAAGAGCCTCTTTTGAATCCAGTCGTTCAATTACCGCTCTGACTTTTGATCCTTGAACGACCACAACTCACTACTGAGAATGGACCACTTGATTTTGTTCATTTTACTTCCTACAACAATCACTCTCTTCTGGTCACTTGGACTTTTGGTCTTTTGGGATTGGGAAACACACAAATTAAAGACATGAAACACTGAAACCAGGTGTTCTTTCCCCTGCAACTCAGGGGAGGGCAGAGAGACGTCGTCAGAGGCCTCTTCCGCCTGGAATAAAGGCACTGCCAGGGGGGATGCTGTGGGCTGTGTGTGTGTGTGTGTGTGTGTGTGTGTGTCGATGTAGCTCAGCCTACGGATTCAGTGCAAATTAGATGAGGAGGGAGGCGTTTGCTGTTCATCAACGTGTCGGCTCATTACGCCTCTCGCGTCACCTTTCTCCCTCTCCAGTGACCTGTGAACACCATAGGAGGACACTGGCACGGAAACAGGGTTTCCTCAGTTTCGCCGCTCCGAACATGAACCAGTCACAGCTGGAAATCAGTGGCAATAAAAGCAGACAGAAGCGAAGAGAATTAATCTCGAAAATTGGGCCATCTTTCTTTCCCTCATTTATGTTAGCGCCGAAGCTTGAGGTATTGAGGTTAGCGCTTTGTTAGCGCTTTGTTATGGCGATCGCTACCATTTTTGGCGGTCAAGTATGTCTACCTTATTACAGTGTTTGTGTGTGACATGAGTGTGTTCATCGCAGGGAGGCGGAGCTGGCATACATGCATATGATTGGACAAATGTGACCGATGTGTGACCCCGCCCGTGGCTAGGCGATGTCATTACTACAAGCGGGGTCAGGCAAAGGACACACCGCAGTGCATTCTGGGTACGATGTTTTGGCACGGGCAGGGAGTGTTAAGCTCCCAAAAAGATGGGCATAACAATAAAAAATGCTTCAGTCTTCCTCTCCCTGCTTTTTCTCGTTGTTTATCTTTAAATGCGACATGAATAATGGACTCAGCTAACATGCTGTATTCTCTTTTATTGAAATATTGCTCGTTATATTTAATATTTCAAACCTGCACCACAAAATGTTTTGCTTTTGGTGGTGTATTAATACTTAATGTGCATATAGAAACATCTTAAATACTTAATAAACATCATAGATAATTGTGAAGGTCAAACTCTGGATCCTGACATGGAAAATCATCATATAGTTTGCCAGTAATGACTGAAAGTTAATGTTAGTTTGTACTAACCATATATGTACTGCACTGATATGGATGGGTGAGGAGCCATCTCCAAAAGTTGACTTTAGTAAACTTCCAGTAGGCTAGTCATACTTTGTGATGAAGCTCAAGCTATATATGATCAAATGAATGGAATCAGAGAACTAACTGACTTCAGAAAGAATAGGCTTAATGTCCTTGGTTATGAAACACACTACTGTGGGAAATTGTGCTGTGAGTGAGTGTGTGGGTGTCTATGTGTGTGTGTGCGTGCATGCGTGTGTGTGTGTGTGTGTGCATGTGTTTGTGTGTGTGTGTGTGTATATATATGTGTGTGTGTGCGTGTGTATGTGTGTGCGTGTGCATGAGTGTGTGTGTTTGTGTGCATGCGTGTGTGTGCGCGTGTGTGCGTGTGTGTGTGTATGTGTGCGTGTGTGTGTGTGCTCCACTAGAATCATTATAAAGTGGAGAGTGAGACAGTTGTGTAAATAGAGGCATTCTGCCTGCCACTCAACCCTGAAATCATATTCAGCTCTGCACTGGAAGATTCATTGCACTAGTGTGTGTGTTGTGCATTTACACACACACACAGGGCATCTGGATGCATGCATGTAGATCTGTGAGTGTGTCTCATTGCGTGTGTGTTTATGTGTGTTAGCCTACTTAGCATACATGTGTTGCTTAGCTTTTATACTCAGGGGGAAGGTAATCTGGATGCATGCATGTAGATCTGTGAGCGTGTGTCAGTGTGTGTGTGTGTGTGTGTGTGTGTGTGTGTGTGTGTGCTAGTGCACACGTGTCACTTAGCATTTGCACTGTTAAAATGTGCCCAACATGATGCTACTTGGCTGCCCTGGGGAACTGAGGCTGAGAGAGGAGAGGAAAATAGCTCTGGTGTCTGCTTCTCTGGAGGCCCTCTGGGGCTGTGCAGTCAGCCCCGCTAACACAGCCCAACACACATGCACACACTCAAATCATTCTGTCATATCCCATTTCTCTCTGCGCATACAGCCCCGTCAACACACACACACACTTGCACATATGCACACAAACACACACTTTCACACACACACACACACACACACACACACACACACACACACACACACACACAGACACACACTTTCACACACCCATGCACACACACACACTTGCACACATACACATACACACACACACGCACACTTAGAGAATCCTACTGTATTCACACATACACATATACATTGCAGACCTACACTGTCACATGCATACACACACACACACACAATCACAGGCATATGTGGTAACTAGGCTTTGAGGTCTCTTCTATGTGGCTCATCCATGATACAGACTCGCAGGTCCCACATACAGACACACACACACACACACACAAAGTGCATCACCCTCTAAACATTCCTCCTCTTCCTCGTCTTCCTCGTCCTCTGCTGTGCTGCTTGCTGCTTCATTCTGTCCTGCTTTTGCTCCTGGTGCCTCTCTTCTACCACCCACCCCATACACACACACACACACACACACACACACACACACACACCGTCCCTCTGCATTACCCCAGTCTCCCCCACCTCACTCAAACCTACCCAACATTGCATCACTCTATCCCTGACAAGCCCTTATTTTACTGGAGGTGCTTACAAGGATGTCAATAGGTCATCCCACCAGACACACACACACACAGAAAAAAGTGATAAATGAGAAAGAAAGAGAGAGAGCAGGAGATCAAAGTGATTTGTTTGTGGTAACTGACAGTTCATTAGAGATGCAACAGATCAAGGTTGGGTTTGAAAACAAATCCTTCTGAAGCATTCCATGGAAAACACACACACACACACACACACACACACACACACACACACAGCAACCCTCCACAGCCACGCCACCATCTGGCCCAGTTATGGGGTCAACTCCAGGGCAGATTTCCCCAGACGTACTTTTATTGGTGCAAAACATTAATGCTTCTTGTTGTCTCTCTCTCCCTCTCTCTCTCTCTCTCTCTGTCTCTCTGTCCCTGTATGTCTCTCTTTCTCTCTCTATACCTCTGTCTTTCTCTCTGCATGCTACCTTTCTCCCATTTTCTCTGTCTTGTTTCACAGTGCAATCCTTTGTGAACAGCTGACAGCTGAGACAAGCAACCTGTTCACTGACATACATTACAAAGCCTTTAGAGTTCAAAAACATGGAAACAATACATGATGACAGTATTGAAGGTAATACTGTAAGCATGCCCGTGCATGTGTGTGTGTGTGTGTATGTGTGTATGTGTGTGTGTGTGTGTGTGTGTGTACTCTTGTGTATGTACACGTTTGTAGAGAGATCTGTGAGTGTGTGTATATACGTGTATTTGTAGAGAGGTCTATGTGTGCGTGAGTGTGTATGAGTAGTTATGGAGTGATCAGTGTGTGTGTGTGTGTGTGTGTACTCTTGTGTATTATGTATATACGTGTATTTGTAGAGAGGTCTATGTGTGCGTGAGTGTGTATGAGTAGTTATGGAGTGATCAGTGTGTGTGTGTGTGTGTGTACTCTTGTGTATTATGTATATACGTGTATTTGTAGAGAGGTCTATGTGTGCGTGAGTGTGTATGAGTAGTTATGGAGTGATCAGTGTGTGTGTGTGTGTGTGTGTGTGTACTCTTGTGTATTATTAGTGGGGGGGGGGCTGGTTTGTCTGTGTCTGTGTTTGTCTGCTTGTTTGTTCCATAGTGAATAGCCCAACTAAGCTTCAGAGGATCCCCTCACTCAATCAGCTGCATTGTGTGTGTGTGTGTGCGTGTGTGTGTGTGTGCGTGTGTAGTCAGCTGTGTATTGTGACTAGAGAGACAGAGGCCATTTGACTGAGTCCATGCCAGTGAGTGTGTGCCCGTGCTGCAGAGTTCAACAGCGCCCTGCCTAGCCCTGTGTGTGTGTGCGTGTGTGTGTGTGTGTGTGTGTGTGTGTGTGTGTGTGTGTGTGTGTGCGTGCCAAGTCCTGCGCTGAGTGCTGACAGACCACTAGCAGTGATGAATAGCTTTCAATCAGAGGCCTGAATAGAGCAGCAGACCTTTAGCAAATGGCTTAGTCATGCAGTTTCCATTAGGAAGTAGCGGGCTAGGGGCACCTTTAGCAAGGTTGTGATCCCCTGGCTGCTGGGTCCCATGCATAAAAACATTTAACCGTATGAAGAATGGATCTGATGTTTTAGCCTGAAGAGGCGCTTCATTTGGGGGCAGCCTAATAAGGTGAAAGTTGCCTGTGTGCAGTTTGGTTGAAGTTTGAGAACGGCAGCAATATGCATAGTCAGCTGCCAGCGGTGCAGCTAACGCCAGCTAACGCAAGTTAACGCAAGCTCCTGTCAGGCCGGCACCAAGCAGAACTAAAATATTCATTACTGGGAGGCCACTCCTTTAACACCGGCTAAATCAGCCCATTTGCTGAATCTAACAGACCATGCAGTCAACACTAAATAAGGTCCAAGAAGATCATTTCAATTTTCAACCAGGCTGAACTATAGTTGCGTAACCTTGAATCCTGAGCTTTCACCAAAGCAGAAGTTGCATTAAGACGTGAGTGGATGAATATAACAAATCAAATGCTAAATAAATATAATTTACGTTTCATTCTACATATTTGTGAAATATGAAAGCATTTTTAAAATATTTATTATTTGTACACAAGTAAAGCTAATGGAGTGAACAGATTGACTTGTAAGTCAGTTCCTCAGTCAAAATTTCCTAAATGAATTATCTTATGCGAAATACGTCTGGCTACCATGATACTGAGAGACTAGCTCCACTTGTGTTAAATCTCTCCATGAATGATTAATCAGGAGACTCCTCTTCACTTGTATAGTATTTGTCTGACATTCACAATTACTTATTACATACATCTCATCAGAGTCTAATACATCTCTGTAACGCTAATACACTGAAGTGAAACCAGTGTCTCTCTCTCTCTGTCTCTCTCTGTCTGTCTCTCTCTCTCTCACACACACACACACACACACACACACACTCTCCCTGTTTCTCTCTCTGGTCCCCAGACTGATTGGTCCTCCTCAGGCCTGTGCTAAATAACACATGCCGGAGCAGACCGACCCCTGTAGGGGTGGGGAGGGGGGAGTATGAGTGTGTGTGTGTGTGTGTGTGTGTGTGTGTGTGTGTGTGTGTGTGTGTGTGTGTGTTGCTTCTCTGCAGGATGCTGTGTTCTTCTCACGCCAGCGGCATCTCCCTACTGGTGCGGATCACCACGGCAACTCCCAACACACGGCTCCGCTTGGTGGACATGTGCCATTCAGACAGCGAGCGATCACACCACGTCAGAACACACATGGAACACTCTTAAGGCCTCGACAAATAGACGCTAGTACAGTTTTCTCCCTTGACCATGCACACCAGCCATGACATTTTCAACTGGCAAGCATCTGATGAACTCAGATAAATTAGATTTATAAGTGATGCTGACAAAAATAGATCTTTATTGTCAGCTACCTTGCAGCAGCAGTTTGGTAGTGTGCTGGGTTTATGCAAATCAATAATCTTGTCATCGATCACAGAGGGCACCAAACTCATGCCAGTGTGCCGAGGTCCTTAGAGAACCACAGAAATGTAAAAAAACATTCTAGAATGTTCCAAGTAAGGGATAATATCTGCTGCTCTATATGGGAAAATACGTTTCTAAAGGGGGAAATGCAAAGTATGTTCTCTGATGGCTGTGGAGCAGTTTGTGTGTGTGTGTGTGTGTGTGTGTGTGTGTGTGTGTGTGTGTGTGTGTGTGTGTATTAGATTAGATTCAACTTTATTGTCATTACTCATGTATAAATACAGGTAACGAAATGCGGTTTGGCATCTAATCAGAAGTGCAAAGAGCAGCAAGTGCAGTATATACAGTATATGCAGTATGTACAGTTAAGAGCAAATTATATTCAGATAACAATATATGTATGTGTAAGTATAAGTATGTATGTATAAGTGTATGTGTGTGTGTGTGTGTGTACCACATTTACTTTCATGCAGTGCAACATTTTAATTCATTGGATTCATTGGATTGTGTTAACAATCCTTCTCAGACTGACTGAAAGCATTTGGGCAGACACTGAGCTAAGTGGCATATGTATTTAATAGGAACCTCATTACTAATTGACTCCACATGATGAAGTTTGAAGACAAAAGCTTAATTATGAAGCATGTGTGTCATCTAAACCACTGTGGTAAATATCGTCATGACGAGGCCTTGGAGTAAAGCAGTGTTTGTGTCCCTGGGCGAATCTCCTGCTCCCACACACTCATGTGCCCAACGCCCCCCTCGGCTAAAGGCAGGGAGACATGGCCTACAGTAGCCGCAGTGTAGAATAAAACAGGATTAATGGCTCCAATTACACCGGACCAGGCTCACATTTACAAGCGCTGGGTGTCAAAACCCTGGCCGTGCGGATCCGCTCTCTGGGACGGCAAGGACTCATATAAGGGCACTGGTCAGGGGAGGAGGTGAGGTGCCAGATGAGATGCCAGTGCAAGAGCCCTCTCTCAGGGGTCATGTTCCGTGCAGACCAATCCTGTGTGAGGAGGACGTGATGAGATGCGTGGGATGGATGGGGATAGGATGAGCAGAGGGTGTTTTACTAATGTTTCAGATGGATGACATCACAACATGTCTGCCATGACACAAGCTTAAAGGCCATCAGCCAAATCTCAGTTGTGCCTTTCTGACACTTCATTACCCTGCATTGCAACACAATGACAACGGACTCAACCACAACAACTCCCAGTGAATTAAATGATTGATGATCATGGCTATACCTATTCTTATTTACTGTAGATACCCCTTGTCTAAGTGTCACTAATGGGTATAAGTGTGTGTGTGTGTGTGTGTGTGTCTGTGTTTGTAACAGAACACTAATACTTTGAAAACGCACTACTTTGTTGTTATGGTTGGGGTTAGGTTAAGCTTTACAAGGTCACAGATGACATGGTAACAACATCTCAACATGTCTGTACTGAATAAAGTGTTCCTACTTCTCCACTGTCAAAGTGAAAGACAATAATCATGTATTCCCTCAAAACATTAGATGATTATGCTGGGTAAGACTCCATCTCTCACACATCAGTACAATATCTATTTAGTGTGCTGTCCTCTCAGACTAAGATTACAGAACAATTGTGAAAAAGAGCAAAAGAAAACGGTTCATGCCCAGGAGGATGTCATCGCTCCGATATGGCAAAAAGCTCCAAATGGAAGCCTTTCACTTATGTGATGAAACAAATGATGGATTCTCCAAGGACAGATCAAAATAATCCAAACAAGCTAAGTAGATCCTCTCATCATCTGTAATCTTTGGGTCTTCAGCGGCAAATGTAAATGTAAATGAAACACCCCAAAAAGACCAAACAATGTCCTTTCTCTGGCATTGAAAGCTGCTCACAGTCTCTCAGTCGAGCTTGTTCTTTGTGCATTATCCAGTCCTTCATATCAACAGAAAATGGGCATGTGTCATCTGGGATGCTGAGAAAGGCCTTTGATATAGGAGACAGAGACACAGGCAACTCTAAACACAGAATTTGTCCCTCAATGCTTTATACGCCCCTCCGCTGCAGAGAGCAAGAACAAGGACACCCACTGCACATGTGCAGGCATGGACTGGCCTTCTGGTTTAACACTGGGGAGATGGGATAGACAGCTGACCCAAAGAGAACAGCTAAGATTGAGAATCAGAAGAGAGAGAGACAAAGAGAGGAAGAGAGAAAGTTGGATAAGGAGAGAGATGGGGCAGGGGCTGATGGAAAAAAGGGGGAGGGTATAAGAGGACAAACATGTATAGACAAACAGAGAGATAGAGAGAGAAAGAGAGAGAGAGAGAGACTAGCATTAACCAGGGAACCTGAAAATGTCAGAGCTATTTCTCACATTCCCTTTGCTCCAAGTGACAATTATGATGAATAATCACCATTTAGCAGGGCGAGAACTTTCCCCAAACATACAGCAGCGGCTCATCAAACACACACCCACACACACATACACACACATACACACACAGAAGAGGAGATGATAGGAGAGGACAGAGGAGACAGAGGAGACAGAGCCATCTGAACACATCTCTCTCTCTCTCCCTCCCCCTCTCTCTCTCCCTCTCTATCTCTCTCTCTCTCCCC
>JAIFZK010000023.1:17375000-17380000 GCA_027481765.1 Tenualosa thibaudeaui | reverse complement strand
AAAGGAAAACTGTGTGTATGTGTGTGTATGTGTATGTATGTGTGCGTGCATGTGTGTGTGGCATTGGTGTTGAACACACACACACACACACACATATATAACACACACATACATACATACATACATACATACATACATACATGGACACTAACCAGTCAAAAGTCAAATTAAAGGTGAAATAATCAAATCAATAAATTACAAAACTAAAGAAGCTGGAGTCCTTTCCAGGTTGCTGCCCCCTGTGAAGGTGGAGGGTAAACTGCATCTGGTCCGTACCCCAGACACTGGAGATGATTCCACACACTCCCTGCCCGCCAACTACCCCCCCGATCACCACCACCACAGTCCCGATTCAATATTCTCCTGCTCCAAGCACTTCATCTTTAAAACAGCAATCAAGCGTCTGCGCGAATCAATCAGTGAATCTCCCCCTCTGTGTTCCGACTCGCTCCAGTTTGGACGTCAATGGTGTGACCTCTCCTCTCCTCTCCTCTCCTCTTCCCACCATTGATTAAGAGTAAAACACAACCAGTGTGGCTTTTTCAGACAGTTTTGTTCAGATCAAAATTCAGAGACCAGATCAAAATTCACCTCCATCCTAACCCTGTGAGAATACAGTGTGTGTTTCTCCTGTACCTCACACATAGGCACCAGGGAGTCAGTGCATGTGTTGTTTTGGTCTACCACACACAAACACAGATACACACACACCCCTCCATGTGTCCTATTGTGTCTGCCACACACACACACACACACACACACATACACACGCACACCTCCATGTGTCGTACTGGCTCAGTGTATGTCAGTCTGCCATGGGAGAAGAATATGGCTTAGTAATATGAATGAGACTGATGTACCAAATGAGAAATCTGCCTGCTCTGCCTCTGTGCACCTGATAAAGATGGCAGGCCGCACGTACACAACAGAAGGCTGCCTAATTTAGATAGGGAGCTCTCTGCCAGCATAGGTCTCCCGTGGGTCAGCTGCTGCTAGAGTGATTTAGATGGTAATAAGCTTACAATCAAGAGTTTGTTTCTCCATAAGCAGAAATCAGATTCACACTGCCCTGCTCAGTAAGTCTCTATGGGTGTGTTTGGGATGCTGTCCCACAGGCTCGGGGTGGAGCTGGAGATGTGTGGTCATCGTTGCCACATCGTAGTGTTTTGCCTGTCTACATGACACGTAACATAACGTGACTCCAGCGTTGTGAGATTTTTCCGCTCTCGGACCAGTTCTCGAAAAATATCGTTCCAGGTCACCCAATAATAAAATTGTTTAAAGTTTTGACCTAAATCTGTTCATATGTGCGGCCTCTGAATTGTTCCTTGTGTTTTTTTTTTCATCTGATTATGTCACCTGTGCTGTATTTCAACTCACCAGCAACATTTAACAACTCCTCAGTGTGCTGGCTTCTCCTCAAAGGCAAAATCCATAATGATCACTTAGGTGATGGTGATGGTGATGATGAGTGTGTTGGGTTGCATGTGTTTGTTAACACTTGTCTCTGTGTGTCCAGTCCAGTCATATACTCATAATCCTGTGTATGTGTGTATGTGTGTGTGTATGTGTGTGTGTGTGTGTGTGTGTCTGTTTTTTGTCTCAGCTCAACATAGCCCCATGTGGTCCAGACACCTATGTGAAGAGCTCCTGCATCAGAGGGTTTATTTATCACCCTAAGGGAAGTCCTTACAGCACACTGACTCACGCTATATCAAAGCCCAGACAGACAGCCATGATCTGGTCCGCCTCCTACACACACACACACACACACACACACACACACACACACATATACACACACAGACATACACACACACGCACACATGTCATTTACCAATCAGCACCAGCCAATATCAGCCACAAACACAGTTTATCGTGTACACACACACATTCCATTCCACCTACCTCACAAACCAAAATAAACCTTCTGGCAGTGATACAGAAACTGCCAGTCAGAGGTCACTCCTACAGTGATGACACATTGCCAAGGGGAGGGGCCTGTGCTGTGGAGGAAATAACATTGCAAGGGAGGGGGAGGGGCTTAGCCTGTGATTGACAGAAGTCCCTAGATGGAGTTGACTGATGACCAGGTGGAGACGGAACTGTGAATAATTATCACAACCTCCATCAGTCGCTGTCACAGTGTATGTGTGTCTGTGTGTGTGTGTGTGTGTGTGTGTGTGTGTGTGTGTTTGTGTGTGTGTGTACATCAGAGGACCTGGTGTTGACAGGCAGGAAGTGACATAGACATTGGCTAGTCTGGTTGTGTAAGCGCAAGGACAACAGTTCCCTTCTACCTGTGTTTGGTGTGTGTGTGTGTGTGTGTGTGTGTGTGTGTGTGTGTGTATGCGTGTGTATGTGTGTGTGTGCACGTGTCTAGTCTAAGGGTTTATACGCTAGGACAACAGTACCCTTCTACCTGTGTTTGGTGTGTGTGTGTATGTGTGTGTGTGTGTGTTTGTGTGTGTTTGGTGTGTGTGTGTGTGTGTTTTGTGTGTTTGGTGTGTGTGTGTGTATGTGTGTTTGGTGTATGTGTGTGTGTGTGTGTGTTTGTGTATGTTTGGTGTGTGTGTGTGTGTGTGTGTGTGTGTGTGTGTGTGTGTGTGTGTGTGTGTGTGTGTGTGTGTGTGTGTGTGTGTGTGTGTGTGTGCACGTGTCTAGTCTAAGGGTTTATACGCTAGGACAACAGTACCCTTCTACCTGTGTTTGGTGTGTGTGTGTGTGTGTGTGTGTGTGTGTGTGTGTGTGTGTGTGTGTGTGTGTGTGTGTGTGTGTGTGTGTGTGCATGTGTCTAGTCTAAGGGTTTATACGCTAGGACAACAGTACCCTTCTACCTGTGTTTGGTGTGTGTGTGTGTGTGTGTGTGTATGCGTGTGTGTGTGTGTGCACGTGTCTAGTCTAAGGGTTTAAGCGCAAGGACAACAGTACCCTTCTACCTGTGTTTGGTGTGTGTGTGTATGTGTGTGTGTGTGTGTGTGTGTGTATTCTCAATGTGATTATTTAATTCCATTCTGTGATTTCCACTCTAATTCTCAGAGTCTAACTCTAGGCTACTTGGGAACTAAAACAGACCACAGTTGACTGATAGTTTAAGTTTAAGCCTAAGTGCAAATCTGCGATCTGATCCTAAAAATCTACCTGTAATCCAGTCTTTGGGTTTGTCATGGCCAGCCAATGGGCTCCAGAGTTGGACTGATCTGCATGCTCTGTAAATGAGTGACAACTTCTTGAAGCACCAGTGAGTAACTCAGTCAGCTGCCTTACTGATCTGAGTAGCCTAGTTAGTGTGCGACTCTCTCTCTCTCCTTTTTTGTCTGAGTGTGTGTATGCATGAATGTAACAATAATGGTTTTACTTTGTGTGTGTCTGTGTTTTGCGTCTATCTAAGTGCCTCTGTGTGTGTGTGTGTGTATGTGTGTGTGTGTGTGTGTGTGTGTGTGTGTGTGTGTGTGTATAGACTTGATCAGCACACTGAGATTCCTCAAGAGATTTACATAAAGATACAGTACAGAGGAAAGGAAACCAAAAAGAGATAGGGGTAATCTCAAGCTGACACAGCATGCAGGCATCGAACAATGCTCTCTGAATCACGCAACACACACAAACACACAAACACACACACACACACGGATGCAACATGCACACACACACACAGACACACAATGCATGTGCGCGCACACATACACACACACAGTGGGAAGGACACGCTGGTCTGACTAAGCACTGATGTTCCCTAGATGGTTGAGTCCAGTCAGAGAGATGTAGATGTTCCCTAGATGGTTGAGTCCAGTCAGAGAGATGTAGATGTTCCCTAGATGGTTGAGTCCAGTCAGAGAGATGTAGCTGTTCCCTAGATGGTTGAGCCCAGTCAGAGAGATGTAGATGTTCCCTAGATGGTTGAGTCCAGTCAGAGAGATGTAGATGTTCCCTAGATGGATTAAAGGAGCTCAACTATACATAGGTGTTCAGTCCAGTCTGTCTTTACAGCCCAAAAACATGGAGCCAGTAAAACCTGAGATAAGTATTACTGAAGGCGAATGTTACAAACCAAACACACAGAAACACCAGCACTCACACACACACACACACACACACACACACACTCACACTCACGGTTAGGCCAAACACACAGAATCACCAGCACTCAGTGTTAGGCCATGCTTTCCCTTATGTTTTTCCTTGGACCCTGTTTCTCTTGGGTGCTCCTTCTGTAAAGCGCCATGAGACAATACTATTGTAAAAGGCTCTGTAGAAATAAAACTGAATTGAATTTGATTTCATTTGTCAAGGTCACAACAGCATAACCAAATACCCTTTTTACTCAACCCCGCCCCCTCCACTGGTCCTCCTCTTCTTTTAGTGGCTGTGGGCTCTTAGTCACAGAGACAGGAATGTCACACATGCACATGCAGAAGCAGCTCATTCACTTCTGCTGGAGGTCCTGCAAATAAAGCCTCTTTTGCAGCGACTGAAACACAAAGTGTGTGTGTGTGTGTGTGTGTGTGTGTGTGTGTGTGTGTGTGTGTGTGTGTGAGTGCAGGCTCAGCGTCTCAGTTTCCCTGGGCTGCTTTTTGTTCATAGAGTGGTTATTAAACAACAAATTAGAGCACTCAAATTGAGTGAGCATAACACACACACATACAAGCAATCACACACACACATACACAATGTCTCTCTCTCTCTCTGTGTCTCTCTCTCTCACACACACACACACTACATTTTATTCTGACCAGTTCCCATTTCCAGTTGCTGAACTAAGCAAGCTGTGTTAGTGGCCACATTATGCTTACACCAGAGCTGGGAGTATTACTATATATATGTGTATATATATATTTATTTTTATTTTTTATTTATTTTTAATTCAGCAGTGGATGCATGCTGCTTGGCCATCTCTGTACACTGATTAGTGCCCTGTGTTAATTTAATAAAAGCTGAGCACTACAATTAGTTAGAATATGAGAGAATCCCTCCTAAGCCTCTTCTGGGGGAGAGTGGCT
>JAIFZK010000023.1:17365000-17372500 GCA_027481765.1 Tenualosa thibaudeaui | reverse complement strand
GTTGTGGATTTTGCTTGCGTGCACACCGCACGCACGCCAGTCCTGCCAGACCAAACGGGTCTTGGCCACCCTCTACCTCGACATCCACCACAGACCCCCCCCCCACGACTGTACACCAGGTTACCCTGAGAATCGGACAGAGAGGCAGAGAGAGGAGAGGAGAGGGGAGACGAGAGGAGAGGAGGGGAGGGGAGAGGAAAGAGGAGGAGAGGAGAGGAGGGGATATGAGAGAAGGATCAAAACCATATCCACCTCTAATGTCTAACGATTACCACCTGTGAAGGTGTCAGAGGCAATCAATCTTGCCGGGTCTCGACAGCGGTGCAGTCAAACGCAGAGCAGAGCTGTCAAGCGCTGCAGGCCAGGAGATTAATGCAGCTTTCTGATGACTTACAGCCCATTAATGTGTGCAAATGAGAAGGGGAAGTGCCCAAAAATGGCACTGCTGGTTTTCTGGAGACATTAATTGTGTGCAGGCTTTAAATAATGCATGCTGACAACTTTGGCGGTTGGCAGAAAGGTGTGGGCCCGCTGACACCTGTCGTTATGAGTGAGGGTAAACAGAGCTGGAGTCTGGGTAACCTAAGGACTCACTAAGGAAGGGAAACACCGCAGAAAACCACAGGAGAGACTACAGCTTCTGCAACCACCTCTCACATCATGCCCTGATTACCACCCAGCCACAGTTTGAGGCCAGGGGAGCCCTTCTTGCTCCGGCTGTGCTTACTAGACTGTTTTCAAGTTTCCTTGAATGAAATCAGTCTTTGACAAATGTGATTTAATGATATCATGTGAAGTTTAACATCTTTTGAATTGCCCATAAATATATGATGTGACATTGATATTTTAGATTCATGAATTATAGATTTGTGAATTTATTCAGTGTAATTTTGAGGATATGCATGATTTGCTTGAAGAAGAGTGTGTGTACTCTGAAGGTTTAACTTCAGTTGGGATGGATGTGTATCTTGATGTTAAAGACCATCCATGATTGTAGCAATAAAGATGACAGAGGTGAAGGTTTTATGTGCTGTGGACTGAGCAGGATTCTCATTCCTTGGACTCATTTGGAGAATCTCTCATTGGCCTTGACGGTTCCTCCAAAGAAGAACAAACTATGAAAGTCAGCAGAGGAGTAGTCAAACTCTAGCCAAGGTTACTCTGTGCATGTGTGAGTGAGTGTGTGTGTGTCTGTGTGTGTGTGTGTATGACAGAGAGAGAGTGAGAAAGTGTGTGTGTGTAAGTGCATGTATGTGCGACTGAAGTGTACAGGTGTAGTGATGCCCCATTACTCTTGTTAATGAAATGATTAAGGCGGGAATGTCTGTCTGTGTGTGTGTGTGTGTGTGTGTGTGTGTGTGTGTGTGTGTCTGAGTGTGTGTGTGTGTGTGTGTTTGTATTTGTGTTTGTATGTGTGTGTGTGTTTGTATTTGTGTTTGTGTGTGTGTGTGTGTGTGTGTGCACGCGCCTTTGTGGGACAGTCTGTGAGACAAGTCCGGCTGTTTTTCCTCCCACTTCACTTCAAATGACTCTTATTATTCAATTACCCAAGCAAACCCACTGTTAGTGTCCTCCTGAGGACGCTTATACACTGCTTGAGCTTACCAAACACGCACATGCACACACACACTCACACATACACACACACACGCACACGCACACACACATACACACACACATACACACGCACATACACACACACACACGCACGCACGCACACACACACATAAACACGCACATACACACACGCACACACGCACACACATAAACACGCACACACACACATACACACACGCACGCACGCACACACGCACAGTCTCCTCCTGAGGAGTGTCTTAGCCAACCAAATGCATGATTCACCCAGTGACTGAGCACTCAAGTGGGGGAGAGCAGATTTTCACAAGGAGTCATTTATCAGCCTATAGCCCCACTAATTACCCACTGAAGAACACTCCAGTCCACCCAAACATAACAGCATCTGCTATCTTGTCTTTGCATTGCCATTGTGTTTATCAAAGATAGAAGACACCATATTTATATTCATTCAGATGTGGTTTTAAAAGTGGCCGGGGGTTAGCAGCTCTGCGGATGGGTTTTGGAAAACAAAAAGATTTACTGTGTGAAACAATGGCACCTCGCTGTAGTCGTAAATTTCACCCTCTGTGGTCAGAAGGGGATCTGTGCAAACAAAAGGTAATGAATGAGTGTGTGTGTGTGTGTGTGTGTGCTAGTGTGAAATGAATCCTGTGTTTGCCCTCATAAATATTCTCCACATCTACTCATATTCAGCGGCTTTCGGACCTCCCATCTGTTTGTGTCATTTGAATGGAAACACATAAAAATTAAAATATATCTTGTTCCATTAAACCAATTTCCCAGCAAAACTGAGGCGTTGTCTGGGCTGGCGTGAGCTGAAAATGTTCATCAGATGGTACTGCCTGTCCCTGTGAGTCCACATCCATTTGAATGAAATAGGGGAGGCTATCTGGGCACTGTCACATATTAAACAAACATTAATAAACATTAGCTCTGAGGCTATAGATCCACCTCTATTAACTCCTCAAAGTCAGGCTGTTGATTTAGACTGCACTGCTTATCCAGCCTGGCTGTTTATGCACTTTGCTCTTCATGTCGTCTGCATCCTGTCCCTCTCCTCTCCTCTCCTCTCCTCTCCTCTCCTCTCCTCTTTCTCTTCCTCCTTTCTTTCCTTCCCCCTTCTCCTCTCTCTTTTTCTTCCTCTCCTCTCCTCTCCTCTCCACTTTCTCTTCCTTCTTTCTTTCCTTCCCCCTTCTCCTCTCTCCTCCTCTCCTCTCCTCTCCTCTCCACTTTCTCTTCCTCCTTTCTTTCCTTCCCCCTTCTCCTCTCTCCTTTTCTTCCTCTCCTCTCCTCTTGCAGAGACCTGTATATTCTCTTGTAGTGTTTCATGACCATGTCATTTAAGTGTCACTCCAGCTCAGTGTCCAGAGACATGGATTGTGGACAATTATTTAATTAATCATTTAGAAAGTGATTTATTTCACCTGTGGATGAAAGACACTGACACTGCCGTATTTCAGATTGAAGTCTGAGAGATCTGAGATTCTCTCTCTCACACACACACACACACACACACACGCGCGCACACACACACACACATACATGCTTTATAGGGTGAAGTCTGAGAGCTCCTGAGAATCCTCCTCCATGCCATAGGTCCAGTGTCACAGTAATACTCACAACTGGAGAGAGACATGAGCAAACACACACACACACACACATGCATACTCAAATATAGAGACCGGCAGACAGAGAGACAGACACACACACACACACACACACACACACACACACACACAGCTCTGTGTACAGGCTTGTCTGCCCTGTCCAGTGGTGTAGCCCAAGACAAAGGTCAGTGCTGCTTTAGTGTCCAGGTGCTGGTCTCTGACAGAGGCGCAGAGGCGCTGTACACATGAGTTCTGTTTCTCCATTAACCCCATCTCAAGGTCAGAGGGCAGAGAGCCTAAAGTGGCCTTCACATAATTACCGTAGATCAACCCCCTTGTTGCTTAGTCACCATGTCTGTAAATGAGGCAGAATTCTGCAGCTGGTCTCCTGATTCCATGACAGATCAGCACTATATTCGGCCCACATCCCAGCCGCATCTGAGCCACATGTGGCCCAGAGGTATGCCAGGCTCAGCTGCCACAGGAGGCAGTGTGTGCACCTTACTTTGAAACAGGAATTGTGTGTTGGCAGATTAATAAAGCTAGCGTGATAGCCATGTCTCATAGAAAACCAGTGAAGCGTGGAGGACGAGTCTCACACGTGTTTACACAGTCAGTTACCGAGACCGAGAGAAACTCACAGTTTGCAGTGAAAGTCACCAACTGTGAGGGTGTATTTGGATAACATTGAAAGAGTAGAAATCAAGAGAAAGAAAGAGGGAGAGAATCACCTCTCACAAACAGAGACTTAGGAAGGCAGGATTGTTGGTTTCTGGCTTCTGGTTGAATCAGAAAGTGCCGGAATTATATATGAGATCCAGGCAGATCTAAGAGTTGAAGTGAGCCATGCTATGTGCTGGTGTCTTAGCCATGATGCTGATGGCCTTCTCTACAGTAACTGAGCTCAGGAATGCAAATGTGTGTTTATTCATCAATACTCTTCAAGATTTAACACAAAAGTTTACGACGGATCTTTGGAATCCTCCAGGTCTCTTCTCCTTGACGGATCTTTGGAATCCTCCAGATCTCTTCTCCTTGACAGATCTTTGGAATCCTCCAGGTCTTTTCTCCTTGACAGATCTTTGGAATCCTCCAGGTCTCTTCTCCTTGACAGATCTTTGGAATCCTCCAGGTCTCTTCTCCCTGTTTTCATTCTGCCAGGTGTGGGAAGACTCAGTCGTTGTCTTGTGTTACGGACATCATCAAGTAACACTTCATAACATGCTGCCATGACCCTGGCATCTAGTAGGAGGTGGAAAGGAACAGACTGCATCAAAGCTTCCTTTTTATACCAATCTATCTATCCTCTCCTGCACTGGTCATCTTACACACAGTCCATGATTCTGACTGAAACAGAGACCCCCATAACACACACACAGACTTGCAGCAATACATTTTTATAAGATGGCTTAAATGAATTCACTATTAGTTCTGATACTGCGCACAGGCCCGGACAGCTCAAAGAACTAGCAATAGAAATTCCTAACCATTCATGGGCTTTGCAGATAGTTCTCTCTCACAGGCACTGAATCACATCACCTTCATTCTCCTGAACCCCACACTAAACCTGCCTGAGTGAAATGAGAACATGTACTGTAACCCCACACTAAACCTGCCTGAGTGAAATGAGAACATGTACTGTAACCCCACACTAAACCTGCCTGAGTGAAATGAGAACATGTACTGTAACCCCACACTAAACCTGCCTGAGTGAAATGAGAACATGTACTGCAGCATCATCCACATATAGCACTGCAGGAGAGAAACATAATCATATCATTCATTTCATGGAGCAAGCGTGTGTGTGTGTGTGTGTGTGTGTGTGTGTGTGTGTGTGTGTGTGTGTGTGTGTGTGTGTGTGTGTGCGCGCGCACACATGTGCAATAGTCAATATTTGTGTGAAGTGCAATAGCATCTATCACCCACAGCCTTGCCTTCCCAAAGTGAAATCCAGTGCGAGCCCAGAGTGGCTCACTGCTCCTGTAGAGAGAGAGAGCTGGCGGAGAGAAGCAGGCTGCCAGGCAGGAGGGGAACCTGTTTGGCGTGAGGGCTTATCAGACTCCTGGGCCCTTGCACGCTATGTCTGCTGCGGTGAGCTGTTTTGTCATGTGGGTGTTGACAGATGACCAAGACAAGCAGAACCAAAATATTCATTAGGTTTCCTACAAATACACAGGCAAGATCACAAGAGTGTGTGAACTACCTACCGTCACGTAAACCACAGCCCTTTGTGTCTGCTACTACTGAATGCCTCTGGTGTTTGGAGCACATCAGGAACCTGGAAGAGAGAGAGAGAGAGAGAGAGAGATCAACAACAACAAGCACAGCAACAGCAACAGCAACACAACAACAACAACAACAACATCCATGGATCACAATCAGATAATCTACAGTAAACATTCTTCTGAAATATTTTGAATGCTCTAACCTGCATGCAGACATGGGAAATATGATTTGATGATGGCAAACGTCATATTCTACAAGCAGCACTTATACCCTAGCAGTGCTAGGGAGCCAAAGACAGGCAGTGTGTGCTCTAAGTCCTGCTTAGAGGGAAGTTTCTGCATGTGAAGGGGATTCCTCCATACACTTTCCCCATGCCGTAATCCGAAGCCTGATGTTAACAATTCCCCAGATTGTTTCCCTCACAGAGCAGCTCCCACTGGTCTTGAGTGTGTGTATGTGTGTGTGTGTGTGTGTGTAACCCTGTAGACGCAGGCATGGAGATCTCTGTGTTTTCTGCCATGTTTAGGAGTCCTGCTTCTCTTTCATCTCGCTGTTCCACAGGTCACGCTGGGGTGCAGCTTTGGGAACTTTTGTATCTTTCATGCATAAAATATGGCCTGTCTAGCGTCTTTTCTATAGAGAGAAACACACACACACACACACACACGCACACACACATCTGTGCATGACACACATCTGGACACAGGAAAAATGTTCACCTAGACTGCATTACCAGTAGCCAAGACTCAAAAGCACGATACTTAAAATACCACAAACACTTTCGTTCAGTGGAATGATTACTTGAAAGCATTGTAATAATAGCAATCATATGTATTATTCATTATTAATTTATAACAATATGATAACAATCACATGTATTATTTATTATTAATTTATAATATATGTGTATGTGCCTGTAGGCTGGGCCCTGAGGGTGAGATGATCTTTCCGTCCTCTGTCACGCCAGATCTTTAAACAATGATGTTACACGCCTGCACACGCCTGCAGTCTGACTCAGGTGTTTTGCTTCCTCAAAGACCTGATGTCAAAGCTACACTTACAGTTACCCAAACTCAAACTCAACACAACATTCTGATGTCAAATCCACATGCTGACATTTAGCCAGAGGATACATTGAAACAGTATTCAGCTGATGTCAAAGCTATATGCTAGCAGTCACACAGAGGTTATACCAAAACTCAATACAGTTCAGCCAACTGGTGTCAAAGCTACACGTTAGCAGTTGCACAGAGGTTACACCGAATATCAACACAATTCAGCTAAGTGGTGTCAAAGCTACACACACACAGTTACTCAAATTGAAATTCAGAACTTACAGCACTCAGGCTTACGACTTGGAAAAGAGAAGATTAAGCTTGTATATGAGGCAACATGGTCTCTAACCTAGTGGTCATAGAGGTTAAATGAAAGGCAGGCTTCAGATAGCAGCGAGGGCTGGGCACAAAGAGAGAGTCTAATTAACCCTCCTGATACCACTGGAGGTTTTGTATGAGAGCCTGTGGCTGCCTCACAAATACCACTGGCGTCTTCAGGAAGGCTGTAGGCAGAGAGATGGCAGTCAGGATTGACAGAAAACACAAAGCGAAAGTCAGGCCGACTCACAGGCTACAGGGAGGGATAGAGAGAGAGAAACTGTGTGTGTGTGTGAGTGCATGTGTGAGCGAGAGAGAGAGAGAGAGAGAGAGTGGCAATGTGACTCGGCACGGAAATGAGCGGGGCTGTTTTGGGTAGCAGTGCATTCTGGGTGGTGGCACTTAATGTGCGTGACAGTCTAATTCATCACAGCTTGCTGTGATCAGGCTTTAACTAACATGGCTGAGCAGTGCCACAAACAGCCTTGGCAGATGATGGCGGAAGCAAACACACTTGCTATTCCTCAGGCACACCACTGACAGACAGGCAGGCAGCGTGACAGAATATTACCTCATCACCCCAAGATGGCCTGTCACTGATTGACTCTCTGTTAATTGGAGATAATTCATCCGGCCAGACACTGGTTGGGGGCCACAGAGACTGAAATCACTTCTGTGTCAAAGAGGAAACAAATTTT
>JAIFZK010000023.1:17357500-17360000 GCA_027481765.1 Tenualosa thibaudeaui | reverse complement strand
GCACACACAAACACGCGCGCACACACACACACACACGCACACACAAACACGCGTGCACACACACACACGCACACACAAACACGCGTGCACACACACACCCTGCGGTCTCGAAACAGAATCCATTTAACATCCAACAACCAGTGACACAAGCTCGCTGATTTCTTCAACTAAAATGCTCTTGTCAATAAAACTGCCATTTTAAGAATATTTTTCCCCATCTGTGTCAAAAGGTATGTAAATTGCTATGTGTACAGTCAGATGCGTCCAACATTCTGAAACTTTCAAAATCTGGTGATTGAAAAACCAATTCCAACACATTTTTTTTTTATCTCAGTGTGAACAGCCTGTACAAATAGTTCATTAAATTATTCACACATAAACACACACACATAGACACACACACACACACACACTTACACAATGTTAATCACAAAGAGGAAATATTAATCCCAGACATTAATAATAAATACAAAGGTTAAAAATAAACAAAATAAACAAAACTAAAATGACAAAATGTATTTATGAATAATACACTTAATGTGAAATATATTTTAATATAAACAATTGTTTCTCTCTCTGTTGGGCCTGTATCTTCTATAAAAACACCTATTTCCTTAACCAAGGTGAACTAGTGTGTGTAACAGCAGTAGGGCAGAAGTACAACCATCTGTAAACCACAAGTACTTGGCCAGTGTAAACAGTAGAGTCAACCATGGAGAGGTTATCTCTGAGCTTCAGGAAGCACTGCAGAGAGCTCTCTCTCTCTCTCTGCCCACACACACACACACACACACATACACTTCCTCCTGGATGGACAGTGGCCTGCCTACTCTTGGGCGTGAACAACACACCACTTCAGCAAAACACACCCAGAACAGTTTCATCTGCAGGCACTCTCTTTGCCATCTGTCACACTCACAAACAAAGAAAAAGTTTGTGTGTGTGTACGTGTGTGTGTGTGTGTGTGTGTGTGTGTGTGTGTGTGTGCGTTTTGAGTATGTGTGTGTGTGTATGTGTATGTGTTGAGGGTGTGTGTGATTGTGTGTGTGTGTGTGTGTGTGTTTGTGTGTGTGTGTGTTTTTTTTGGTCTTCCTCCCTTATCAGTCTCATCATGTCGTCCATCTCCTTCACACTGGCTGCGGTGAAGGGTGAGGCAGGGCTCTTCCTATACACACACACACACACACACACACACACACACACACACACACACACACACACACACACACACACACTGGCTGTGGTGAAGAGAAGGGCTGTGCTCCCCCAAAAGCATTAAACACACACATCACACAAATACACACAATTACACACACACACTCACTCACACACATATCACAATTACACACACATACACACACACAGGTCAGCATGAACACACACATTCACCCCTTCCCAATCTTCCATCACCATATGAGGTGTTTCACAGGCCAGTGTGTTGACCCAGGGAGACTCCTTCCCCCAATCCCTCATCCTTATCAGGCTGGGTGCCCAAAAGAAGCCCCCAGGTCAGCGTACACACACACACACACATACACAGGTCAGCGTGGAGCCCCTGGGTCAGCGGGACTACTCTTCACATCCCCTTCCAGCCACAGACACCCAGACCACATCCATCTCTGTCCAGACAAAACCGCCCCATCACAGTCCCATCTCCAGCACACACACACACACACACACAAACAAATACACACACACACACACACATACACAGCTCCATCTCCAGCACACACACACACAAACACACACACACACACACACACACACACACACACACACACATACACACACACATACACACACAAACACACACACATACACAGCTCCATCTCCAGCACACACACACAAACACACACACACACACACACACACACACACACACACACACACACACACACACACACACACACACACACACACACACACACACAAACACACACACATACACAGCTCCATCTCCAGCACACACACACACACACACACACACACACACACAAACAAATACACACACAAACACACACACACATACACAGCTCCATCTCCAGCACACACACACACACACACACACACACACACACACACACACACACAAACAAATACACACACAAACACACACACACATACACAGCTCCATCTCCAGCACACACACACACACACACACACACACAGCTCCATCTCCAGCAAACAAGTGTAGTGCAAGTGCAAGTGCAAACTCAAGTAGCTATATTTCTCTCCTGCTTTTATGAACCTGTTCTTTTGTGTTCTTTTGTCCATCACACACAAACAAACAAATGGCACACATCACAAAGCAAACAAACAAACAAACAAACAAACGGCACACATCACAAAGCAAACAAACAAACAGCACACATCACAAAGCAAACAAACAAACAAACAGCACACATCACAAAGCACTTGTCTCATTTAGTTGCACTTATGGCCTTTAGTCCCATTGGCAGGAGAACAACCACTTTTAAACAGGCATCAAATTTTACTTCTG
>JAIFZK010000023.1:17332500-17352500 GCA_027481765.1 Tenualosa thibaudeaui | reverse complement strand
GTAAAGACCCACAGAAGGTATCTGGTAACCTGGAGAAGGGGTTCACATGGAGTGATGGTGTTTTTTTTTGAGAAAAAATGCCAATAATGTGACCTCCCTTGGGTCGTTTGGCAGAGGAGGTAAACCTAATACACATTCATCCACACCCACTATACCTTCTTGCCATCCGTCTGCCTCTCTCTCTCTCTCCTCTCTCTTCCTCTCTGTCCTTGTCTCTGTATCTGTCTATTACATAAACAAATCCAGCCAACAACTGGGGTCATTTTACTTTCAAAGTATGAAGCAATAGTTTCTGTCAGAAACAGTGAGGAGAATTGCAGCATTTTACCCCAACGCAGCTTTCTGTTTCCAGAAGCTAACACATACCAGTCCCCTAACATAGCTTTGCCACTGCCAATAATTAGCCTCCATCAACTTTAAGAAATGAGATTTATGGGCTCACATGTCACTATCTTCCCATTAGTATGTCCTTGAGGGAGGTGGACAAAGAGGAATGAGAACAATGTGTGTTGCTAACAGGAAGGGTATCTTGTTGGAGAGGATGTCTTATCTCGTGCGCTTCTGTCAAGCAATGCTGTCTGACAAGCTCATGCTGCTGTCACGGGCCATACATCACTGGCAAACCAACCAGCGTTATTAGCTCCAGCTGTCAGCAATACCCATTTCTCATCAGGCCACATCACCCAGCCTCTCTCTCTAAAGGAAGGAAGAGTGGCACACGGTTTCATTTCGGGAGAGGAATGTGGAATCTCGTTACAGTATGCGGAAGGAAGGTGTCCACTCCCGTGCATCTGAAACACAAAGCACCCGTGGGCCCACTGACGGGCTGACACAGTCATCTGTCCCCACCTAATTACTCAAGAAGATCCAGTGCTTTGGCTCGGGTTCATGCAGGGCGGTTAATAAAGAAACCACACCTGCAGAAGTTCACCGCTGTGCCCGTCCATCAGCACCCAACGCCTGCCATCAAACAGGGCAGAGCACGGGTGACCAGACGCACCTGGGGACGCCGCCTGCGTCACACACCTTACTCATGTCCACATCCTGTTTTCCCAGGAGCCATCAAGTCGGTCTTTGCAAGGGTAAAATCGTTGGACTCAATCCATCTCTGTTTAAGAGATTTACAGGAATTCTTGCCTGGTTGCCATCACTGATGGCTACTAGCACCTAGCACCTTAGTCACTTCCTGATTTCCCATCAGACATTGGTGTCGTCTACCTGTTTGCCTGGACCGTATGCCTTAAGCTTCCTTTTGTCTACCTTGATGAAAGATGTTGAAAACATCTGATCAGATTACAAAAACTCTGTCACACAATAGGAAGTAAACATCCAAATTAGTAAACAAAGAATCCAATCTATTTGGGATTGTGTAGCAACCTGAAACTGGAAGGTGTTAACAAGGAGTTAATTAGGGGGTGAGGAGAGAGCTTTGTCTGAGCTGAGAGCCCAGGGGCCAGTCGAGGGGACGGGGGAGAGGAGGGGGGGGGGGGCTTTGTAAGAGCCTTGGAGCCTGGAGGGGTGTTGGGACATGAATTGAGAAAGAGTGTTGAACATGAAGAGTAGGTAGCCGTTTTCAAGATGATCTGAATTGATCTCATGATATTACACATCTCAGTGAGAAAGAAGCTACACAGGTGATGTCTAACACACACACACACACACACACACACACAAACAGACACATATCTCTTCTTGAAAGCCCTCATGCATGGCAGACAGTGCTGTGATGTATATTTTCTGGGCATATTCTTTAAAACTGGTCTGTCATTCCAGCATTCCATCTGTTGGTTTGAAATCCCCGCTCCCCTCCATAGCGCTTGAAGAGTGCCACCAATTGAAACTTCAAAGTGCCGTTTGTGAACAGTGATGGACTTCCTGGATGTGTAAAACGTAGGGAGAAATGACAAGGCAGAATCTAACACTCTCTACTCCCAGCCATAGCTTGCAGCTAGCAGGGTCACAGCCAGGGCTAACAGATGGGAGCAGTGAATAAATACAGTGTGTGTGTGTGTGTTGCTCTTTTTTGAACTGTGCTAGTCTCTCAGCCATGACCACACAAGAGCCTGGCGTGCTCCACTGATGGCACTGATTCACTGTTTGGCTACAGAGCTACTCCAGTCAGAACAGACTAGAGAGGTGAAGAAGGAGCTTTAGGACCCTGCCTGGGCAGCAGCCCCCGTGGTCCTCATGCTCTTCGTGAAATGGGTTTAGCACAACAACCCCATGCTCTATGGGAGATAACGAACCAGCATGTCCCAAACATGACCACAGCAAACTGATCCAGCAGGTCCATTGGTTCCATCTCTTGCTCTCATGTGTAAGAATCTGGACTATTCGAGGGTGTGTTTGTGGTGGTGTGTGTGTGTGTATCTCTCATATTTCAAGATGTTTTAAATGAGTTATTTTAGCTAGTTTTGTAATGCTTTTACCTGCTTGGGGCAGTATGATTTGGTACTGGCTCTCTCTCACTCTCTCTCTGAGGGAGCAGTGGATTATTGGAGGGAGTGTAAGTGGTGGTGGTGGTGTGTGTGTGTGTGTGTGTGTGTGTGTATGAATGTGGGTGGGGTGAATCTGGAGATTAACATTCCTGGGGGATTTTTAACACTCTGAGTGACAAATTTGCAACACTGGTCCCTCTGTGTTCCTCCTGGGTGCCAGGCGGCTAATCTGTCCACCGGGCCCAAGAGGTCAGCCAAGAGGTCAGACAAGGGGGCGTGCCAGGGGGCGGTGCCAAGGGGGGGGGGGGGCAGGGGAACCCCTTATCCTGGGGTAGAGTTGGGGGGATCAACACAACAATGCAGGCGGTGGGGATCTGGACTAGGCCTAGTAATATTCTTTCCCTAAAACATAAATATGTGAGACACTAAAAATATGAGGTTGCAGAACTGTGTTAGTTAATGAGTAATTAGCATCTGTTTAGGCTTGCGTGAGAAACAGTAATTCCATTCAGACATTTTTCAAAATCTTACTGATTATTTAACACTCTGATTCTGTTTGGAAAATAGTGGATTGTGCTGTAAAGTGTTATGAAATGCCCTGAACTGAACTGAACTGAACTAGTTCCATTTTACTAGAGAACCATGTCCAGCCATTTGGGAGATTATAGATAGGCTTCTGCTGCTTATCTCATCACAAAGGTAATGAGTTTGATACCCATCTAGTGAATACACTGGAACAATTCCACAAGTGGACCTACTGTTACTTCACTGTCCATTTCATCAATAAATGCCATATTTGGATGATGTGAATGATGTGAAATTATTAATGTAAGTTCCTAATGTGACATTCCTTGTAATCATTCACGTTATGCAAATAGCATCACAAATTATTGGAATTATGGATGTTCTGGACTTTCTGAGTGATGAAAATACACATCTGCACTTCAGTGTACCACACTGGAAGCAGTGAAAGTATAATCAGCAGAGAGGTATTAGCATGAGTGCTAACTGTTGGCTGATTTCCATATGGTGTGGCATGCACTGTAGACTAGGCAATGAATCTGAAATCAGCATTAGCAGTAAAGCTTGTTGCCGGGTAATCTCCATGCTGTGCAGCACTGGGGTGTTAATATAAAATCAGTGGGGATGTGTTAGTGCTATCGTTAGCAGCTAGCTAATCTCTGTATGGTGTAGCACTGCCATTAGTAGCTAGCTAATCTCTGTATGGTGTAGCACTGCCATTAGTAGCTAGCTAATCTCTGTATGGTGTAGCACTGCCATTAGTAGCTAGCTAATCTCTGTATGGTGTAGCACTGCCATTAGTAGCTAGCTAATCTCTATGTAGTGTCGCATGTGGTACATCTCCTTCATCGCTTCCTGAGTGGGTGCTCTCAGGGACGAGGAGAACAGCTGTTCCTCCGTTAGCAGGTCAGTGAGTATGAAGTGACTGCAGCTGGAGGGCAGAAGAGGCCGACGACATCTCATTAGGTGACAGCAACCACAGAAACGTTCCTCTCCCTCTCTCTCCCTCTACTTCTCTGTCCCTTTCCTCTCCCTGTCCCTCTCTCTCTCTCCCTCACTGTCCCTCCTCTCTCTCTCTCTCCCTGTCCCTCACAGTCCCTCTCTCTCTCCCTCTCTGTCCTCTCTCTCTCTCTCTCCGTGTTCCTCACAGTCCCTCTCTCTCTCCCTGTCCCTCTCTCTCTGCCTCTCCCTCTCTCTCTCTCTCTCCCTGTCCCTCACAGTCCCTCTCTCTCTCCCTCTCCCTCTATGTCCTCTCTCCCCGTCCCCATCTCTCTCTCCCTCTCTGTCCTCTCTTTCTCTCCCTCTCCCTCTCTCTCTCCCTGTCCCTGTCCGCGCTCATCGAGCAGGAAGAGACAGAGCTGTAACAAAGCAGAGTCATGCCGTCTGCCTTTGGACGGCTTTAACAAGCCCCTGCTGGAGGGGAGGCATTGAGGGTCAGTGTCAGCATCCACGGCAGCCTGGGGTAACTCATGTAATTCTGCTGTTCGCACGCAGCTAAGCTGGAACTTGGCCGGCGGGTGAAAATCCAGCGTGTATTTGCAGGTGAGCACCACAGGAGGATCACATGGCCCCTGGCAGCTAGAGTTCAAGCATTTCTCTCCCCCTTGTTAGCTCTCCCTCTCTGGCTCTTTCTTTCTTGTTCTCTCTCTCTGTCTCTTCTTCCTCTCACCCTGTTGCCAGCATCCATTTCCTTCTCTGTTTGTCTGTAGATGTTGTTGCAGGCTGCTGCCTCCTAACGTTGTTCAGGTGTAAACTGTGAACGCGTCCATAAAGCGTTTTGATTGGTTTATGCATAGTTGAGGCTGCTCATGGGGAGCCACCCCCCTGAAACAGACATGTTTTTAGTGCGTTCATCTCTTACAATATACTTGGTTGTTTCCCAGAAAGCAGCCAGTCCAGAGGAGAATGAAAAGTGCATCAAACAACAGCCCAGTGGCAGAAATGTAAGGATTTAAAAGTGTTTTAGGAGGGATGTTAGTTTTAACATATAGGTATGAAATGCCTGCTGTCAGTAACAGCTGGGATCCAGGTCATTAGTGCCTCCGTCAGGGGCACTTGAAAGTTCAGTGTCTTACTCACTCAAAGCCACTTCAACAGGCACTGCAGGACTGTGGATACACACACCCAGAAACTCTTTAGGCTGTCAGGCATCAGCTGTATATGGAGACAAACAGCACACACAAGTGTTTACTCCCTAAAGCAGGTCAGTTTGATGTGGTTTCGGGATTTTCTTTGGTGTGGTAAAGAGCCAGACAAGGAGTCAGATCACCAATGCGAGGGAACTGTAACCACTTTACAAAGATTCCTATGTAATGAGTTTGATGAAGCACATTTCTTTACCATCTGACCTGCATTGGTAAATATTGACTCTGCCAACAAAGTGGACAGGGGCAGCAAAAGTCCTTAGCAACAAAAGAGAGTACTTGAGCACATAGACACTGAGGCTAAGTCTGTGTGTGTGTGTGTGTGTGTGTGTGTGTGTGTGTGTGTGTGTGTGTGTAGGCTCCTAGCCGATCAAGGCTTTATGAGGAACAGAATGAGTTAGAGCTCACAAACACACCTGTCCAAACACAGCCTGTCACTACAGAAAGCCTCAGGCAGGACGCGCAAACACACACACACACACACACACACACACACACACACACACCACTGTGAGGGATGGGACAATCCTGGTCCCCCCGGACAGACAAATGAGCGCTGTCATAGACACACCTGATTGGACCGGCTGTGATTAGATCGCTCGAGATGAACTGGGTGCACTTAACCTCTCTGCCTCCTGTCCAAAGTTAGGCTGGCTTCACACGCCCTTAGATCAGTTCACTTCCCTTTCCTGTGGTATACACAGGAAGTCTAGAGACTCTAAGCACCCCAGTATTAAAAAGAGGAAAAAGAGACAAGAGGAGTTCAAAATCAAAACTAGGCAGTGGTAAACAGTTGTAACCTAGCCAGAAAATATCAAAGATAAAGAAATATGACAAATATGAAAGAACTACTGTTTTATTTATTTATTAAAGAAAATATCAAAGGATTGCTGTCAGACAAACGTGTAGACATATGTAATTATGTTGTTTACTTACTACTAATGTGGCGTATCTTCAGATCTTAAAGGTAAATATGTTGTTTATTTCCTGCTGATGCGGTTTATTATCAGATCTTTAAGGTCAGTGATGAAGTGTGGGTTTTAAGGGTATCACTGTAGGTTAGCACAAAGGCTACTCCTATACCTATGGGTTGGGGTGACAGAGTTAAGGCTGGGGTTACAGGATATTACTGTAAGTTAGGCATTGCTGATCCATACATAGTTAACACTAGAAAAGCACTCCTCAGACCTCTGGCAAGTCAATATAGGGTCATTGACACAATGCAAATTCCAGACAGTATTCTGGATCACTACCAAAATGTAATCATCTGTTCCTTGGCCAAATACCCACATTTCAATTTCATCCAAATCCATGCAGTGCTTTTCGAGTTATGTTGCTCACAGACAGACAGACAGACAGATGCCGGCAATAAAAATAACCTCCTTGGCGGATGTGATGGCCACACACACACATAACTGGTAACACCAGCCCTCACTCTTCAAATAAACGTTAATTTCTTTTGGTTCATTATGATTTTACTGCACATGTTATTGTTATTGTCATGTTCAAATAACTCACTCAACACTTTGTTTCATTTATTTACTTTATTAGTTCATATACGTTACGCCTTACATTGTTTTATATGGGTGCACACATTTTAACACTGTAAGGTTATATCATTTGTTTGTCATCACATGTTTCTTTGTTTCTGTTACCTGGTTGAGTGTTGGGGTCCCCTCCTAGTTTGGGTAAAGGTGTGGCTGAGTGTTGGGGTCCCCTCCTAGTTTGGGTAAAGGTGTGGCTGAGTGTTGGGGTCCCCTCCTAGTTTGGGTAAAGGCGTGGCTGAGTGTTGGGGTCCCCTCCTAGTTTGGGTAAAGGCGTGGCTGAGTGTTGGGGTCTCCTCCTAGTTTGGGTAAAGGTGTGGCTGAGTGTTGGGGTCCCCTCCTAGTTTGGGTAAAGGCGTGGCTGAGTGTTGGGGTCCCCTCCTAGTTTGGGTAAAGGCATGGTTGAGTGTTGGGGTCCCCTCCTAGTTTGGGTAAAGGCGTGGCTGAGGGCTGAGAGGACCTAAGTTTTGGTGCCGGCGTATTAGGCCGTACCATATGCACCATGTGCCCGGGGGGAATTTAGCCCTAGTTGCTTTTGCTTTTTATTGTGTTTGAAGTCTATGTATTTTGTTTATCCCCTTTTTGTGTCTTTTGGTTTGGCCAAGCCATTATATATGTTCCCTTTTGTTTCATTGTGGGAGGTCCGTTTTTGTTCAGATTATGTCATGTCAATTTTGCTTTTGGTTGACCTCTTTTATAGACCTAGTTTTCAGTTTTGGTCTTTGCCAGTTTTTGATGAATTGGTTGGGTAATAAAAGCCCACTATTTCAATTGTGCTTCACTGGTCGGTCCCTTAAAGCGGAGTTAACAAAAGTGGCTCCCATTGCTATGGGTTAGGGTTAGGGTTAGGGTTACAGGGTATTACTGTAAGTTAGGCATTGCCGATCAGTACTAAGTTGACACAAAAGCTGCTCCCATTCCTATCCGAGGGCTGGAAAAGCCCGACTCACTTCACAAACAGAGGGAATCTGCTGAAACCAGGCTAGTCCACCGTAGGAGCTTGGCTCTTCTCAGCTGTGTTCAATGCAGACTTACTGTTAGCCTAGGAACCCAGAAGCACCACTGAGCTGCCTATTTCCACAATACTCTCACCTTTACCAGGTGTAATGTCACACAAGAGAGCAGCACCCACCTGTACTCCGAAGCAGAGAGCAGCACCCACCTGTCCTCAGGAGCAGTGGTTGGCTTGTTTTGACAGTCTTGTCATTTCTAGGTAAATGGAACTGCTGCTGGCCGTGATAAACTTGACCTCTCCTGCCTACAGGCCATCACATGAAGGTCAACTAGAGTGTTGTGCTCAGTGTGTGTGTGTGTGTGTGTGTGTTTCGCTATTCCTAACCCCCTGCTCAATAGGTCAGTCATTGGTCGCTGGGAACGTGTGACAAATGGTCTGGACTGGACAACCAAATCAGTTTTAATGCATTGGCCCTGGGCTGGACTGGACTGGGCTGGGCTGCTTTGGTGTTGGGGCAATAAGGGACTCGCTCTGAACATCAACCCAACACAGAGCTCTGAGGCGGCTGTAAATAAGAGTGTCTGGCTGGCTGGGGTGTATCACCTGTCCCAGCTGCCTGGCAGGCTTGTGGGGTGGCTTGCAAAGCAATCCAACAAACCCAGAACTAATTAGAGAACACGGAGCAGGCAGCCCTTTGATGGAGTCATCAATAACGTTTTAGTGCTTCATCATTATCACTGAGCCAACAGAGTTATTAATTAATCCTGTGTGCTCCTCTCCATTCATCACCAAGGGTTTGGGTGATAAATAACCCCCCACAGCCCCCACCATGCACACGCACACACACACACACACACACACACACACACACACACACACACCTCAGCTTAGGCAGCCAGGGCCTGAGGTAGCAGCAGCAACAGTAGCAGCAGAGGTGTGCTTCAGGCCAGACAACACACACACACTCACACACACACACAGGTGCCTCATTCCCAGTAGATGTGTGGTGGCTCATTCACACTTCACACATAGATGTTCAGCGTGACTAGAGGCATGTGTAACGGATGCTGACTAGCCAGTGCATGTGGAATGTTAGTAAATCTCTCTACCTTAAGAGCCTGCTAAGCAGTTGACTGGTGTCCTGGGTGTTTTGGTCGACTGGTTACGGCGCTTGACTCCCAATCAGAGGTTGCTGTGAGGTCACGGGTTCAAGCCCCAGCTAGACTGCTTTGGATGACCTCGACTGCACATGGCGCCTCATTCACACTTGATGTGTGCCGTCTGACAAGACTAAACACACAGCTGCTGCTTCACCTGTTTCATTCCAGTGCAGGCTTTTCCAAGGCCTCTGTGAGACACACACCTCAGGTGTGGCTTGAGCCTTGAGCTTGACTGCAACTGTGAGGCGGATAGCTAGGTAGGGAACAGGAGTGACGTCTATTAACACACACCTACAATCATGATGTAGGGTTCAAAGAATGGAATCTGTTGTGAGCAAGGCCTGACAATTACACACATACAACCCAAGTCACAATTACAGTAAGTCCGTTAGCATTTAATTTCCTTAGCCTATAGCTTGTGTGCAGTTCCTCTAACAGTACTAGTACAGCATGCACATTCCCTCAGTAGTTCTACTCAGTATGGAAACACAAGAGGCCCAAAAATGAAATGCCTGGTCTGTCAGTCAATATGTCTCTGAAGGCATACTATTTTGTGAGCAGAGCAATCATCCAAAGACATTTATAATGTGACTGGATGGTTAAGCAAAATTTCCCTTTCAGTGGAAGAGATGAGGAAATGCATCTAATTTCCCTTTCAGTGGAAGAGATGAGGAAATGCATCTAATTTCCCTTTCAGTGGAAGAGATGAGGAAATGCATCTAATTTTCTACATTTTTTCCCAAGAGGAAGTTCACTGATGCGTGTACACTTGAAAGTTCCACTCCAATCACCATTTGCTTATGATTAGTCTGGGGGTCCCTGAAAACTTCTTAATCTTCTCTGGACCGCTCTGCTCTGGTGCTTGGTCTGGCCTGCAGGCAGGCTGAGCACATAAAGCTTAACAGTCAGCCAGAATGTCACTCTCCTCTTCCTCCTCCTCCTCCTCTCTGTACTGTCACAGTTCAGCCTTAATTACTTGCAGGCATATAAATCAAACACAGATCCATTCGCCATTCACGCTGTGCTTCACTATCGCTATCTCACACACACTCGTTTAATCGCTATCTCACACACACTCTTTCAGCGTGTTCAATCAGGACCCTCTGATGCTGTGATGAGACTCTTTCTCTCTCTCTCTCTCTGTGGGTCTGCTCGCGTGCTTATCCAGTCTCTGAGGTGCCACACTTAATCTTGCATCACGACTCCAAGACTGGGGAGATTAAATTTTGAAGTATGGCACTGTGGTGCATTTCAGCCTTGTTAATAGGGAACTGCACTGGTGTGTGTGTGTGTGATTGGGTTGTAATTGTTCAGGGCTTTGGGATATTTTGTCCCCCCCCCCCTTCTCTCTCTGAGGTGATTACACTTGCCGACATAATCGTTCATGTGTTTCCCAAATTACTAACTATCCGTAAGCATCACCATTCCAGTCCCCTGTGTCTGTCTGAGTGAGGGACTGCTCGCATAGTGATCACTGATCTTTGTAGTTGTGCAGTCTGTGATGGCAAAGAAATGGGAGCTAGTGCGTGATTC
Organism: Tenualosa thibaudeaui; assembly: GCA_027481765.1. NCBI lineage: Eukaryota > Metazoa > Chordata > Actinopteri > Clupeiformes > Clupeidae > Tenualosa > Tenualosa thibaudeaui. The sequence goes on along the minus strand of JAIFZK010000023.1, from coordinate 17,342,204 downwards.
AAAAAGCCAGATGAAGGCTTTCCATGCCGATGAACTCTACTGGCCCATTACGGTTTTCACATAATACTCATTTCCCCTAAACGCAGCGGGATGCCAATGTGTTGTGCTTCAGAGAGACTTTGCGTGATGGCTCTTTTACAGTCCCTGGTGAGAGAGACGATAGGCAGGCTGCAGAGGCCCAGAGGGGTTCGGAGCAGCTAATAAATAAACCTGCATTCAGGAAACACACCCCCGTAACTGTGTCTAGTCGGGTTTACAATGTTTGACTGGGCTTTTACTGGATCAAATGGACCTCTGCTGCCCAGTGCTGTCCTTAAGTACTCACCATATACATGCTCTGTGCAGCTAGTAGATCCAGGCCATATACATGCTCTGTGCAGCTAGTAGATCCAGGCCATATACATGCTCTGTGCAGCTAGTATGTCTGGGCTGTAGTTTTATACGCTGCTGAGCTCCAGCTTGTATCACGTTACCCTCTCGAGTGCTTAGAGGTTGCAGTGAGAGAGTGTGTGTGTGATGGGTCATGTTGAAGTGGTGGGAGATGTGGGAGGACTGTTTTCCTGTCTGACTAGGCCATGCAATACAATGCACACACACACACACACACACACTGTTTTCTAGGCTACGCGGTGCAGTGCCTCCTTGAGTTCATCTCTGTTGAGCACACAGTCACTCATCCCCAACAGCCTGACTGTTTAAGTGCTGTGCCCCTATGTGCCCCCCCCCCCCCCCCAATAAAAACACAGTGAGCTTCTATCGGCTCCTCTCTGCTGCAATGTGTCCCGACCTCCCCAAAGTTTTATGTGGTTGTAAAGCATGTTTACATTTCTCCTGACCGCAGCAGTCAGAGGCCACAAGGGTCAACAGGTTATCATGATGCAGCCATCAGAGCAGCCTCTCAGAGACACTTAACAGGGGCATGCAAGCCAAATGACTCATTCAAGGTCTGCACACACACACACACACAAACACGCACACACACACAATCAGCCATTCAGTTAGAGTGTGGTAACACACCGAAGCCCAAGCCTCTCTAGCTGAGTGAGGGCAGGCTTGGAGGTAATGAGTGTCTTTGGCCAGAGTGAGCATAATGGTTTTAGGGTAAAGTGAGCTGTGTTCACTGTTTCAGAGCTGATTATTGATGCTTTGGAGGGAACTAGAATGATGGATGGGTGGATGGATGGATGGATGGATGGATGGATGATGACTGAAGAAAGTTTCAGATAGCTACAACAACAATCAGTACTTCATCTGTGTTCCATCTGTGTGTGTATGTGTGTGTGTGTGTGTGTGTTTGTTTCTTTAAGTGTAAAGTGCTCAGTGGAAATTACATCAACGTCAAACTGTCATAATGAAAGAAAACAAATATGTCAAATTATGCACCAAATGTGAAGGGATTTAGGTGAACAAATGTGCTGCTTATATTAGAAACATTTTTTTTACAGAGGGCACTATGTTTGGACAAAAGAAGTATACTGACAGACTCAATTGGACAAAAATGTTTGTTGAACTGTAATTTGATCGGAGATAACTCAGATTCTGTTAGTTTCTTGTTTTTCTAAAGCAAGAATAGACAAAGAGACAATAAGCAAGAGGCCAGGCATATTGCATGGGTTGGCATTCATCTCTCCCAGCTCCTCATCAGAGCATAGAAGAGAACCAGAGCCTGGTGTCTCATCTTGCATCCTCTCACTCAAACTTTCCTTTTATCTCCAGCTCTCCCTCTCTCTCTCTTCCTCCCTCTCCCTCCCTCTCTCTCCTTCCCTCACTCTCCCTCCCTCTCCCTCACTTTCCTCTCTCTCTTCCTCCCTCTCCTTCCATCCTCCAGACACTTCTCTCCATCTTTCCATCTCCCTCACTCCCTCTCTCCCCGCTTCTCTCACTCCTAAAATCTCTCTTCCTCTCTCTCTCTGTCTCTCTCTCTGTCTGTCTCCTCTCTCTCTCCTGTAGACATCTTTGACATCTGTGCTGTCAGAATGCCCAGTGTTGTCCCCAGACATGGCCCCAGCTCTGTCTGTGTCTGTCTGTTTGTGTGTGTATACTTGTATATCTGTGTGTCTGTGTGTGTGTGTGTGTGTGTTGTTTGTGTGTGTGTTGTTTGTGTTTGTGTGTTTGTGTTTTCTGTGTTGAGTGTGTGTGTGTGTGTGTGTGTGTCAGGCACTGTTGTGGCTCCAGTCACTCAGAGAGGTCCTTTTGAGCGGAGCAGAGGGGCTTCTTTGCATGGCCGTGTGTGTGTGTGCGTGTGTGTGTGCGTGTGCGTGCGTGCGTGTGTGTGTGTGTGTGTGTGTGTCTTAGGCACTGGTGTGGCTCCAGTCACTAGGAGAGGTCCCTTTGAGCGGAGCAGAGGGGCCTCTGTGCATGGCTGCGCCCATCTGTGGTCGAGCATAATGACTTGTTCATGCCACATTAGCTCAACACCACACTGCCAACAAAGCAGGCCAAGACCTGGCCACTAATTGAGGAATGAGAGAGAGAAAGACGAGTGTGTGTGTGTGTGTGTGTGTGTGTGGTGGACTTGGGGTTGGAAATTCACACAATAGGGCAACTTCCAAAGGGGCAGCTTCCAACCTCCACCCACCCCCTGATGCCCCCTTGCCCCCCCCCCCCCTTCTCTCCTCCTCTTTTTCTTCTTCTAGACTTACCATTCCCCACTCTTCTTCTCCTTCTCAATCGCTCCGTCTGTGGAAACCTTCCCTTATGGCCGCCTTCTAGTCCCGTGTTAATCTCCACTGTTTCATTTTTTGAAGGTATGCTGTTGCCCTCCTTTAATCCACTGGCCATATGTGGATTGGTCTTGATCTTGGTCTCGATCCTTTCTTTGATTGAGTCACAGTGTGCTGCGGAATGTCTTTAAGTCGCCAGCTTGCTTGTTTGTTTGTTTGTTTGGATGCCCTGGATGTAGATTAAAGGTTATGAGTAGGTCATGCAGGGGTCAGATTAAGAATAAGAAAATAAGGAGTCAGATTATGGTTGGGATTAGACTGCAGGGGCACGGCATGGTGTGTGTGTGTGTGTGTGTGATGTGGTGTAGTGGAAGGAGCTACCCCCTGGATGACTCCAGTGTGTCGGTACAGCTGCTCACTGTGACCCTGGTCATCAGACACACACACACACACACACACACACACACACACACACCTGCACCCCATGAACATGAAGCCTTGGTCTGTGTGGATGCAGAGGCTGCAGATTAGTAAACCTCTGTGCACAGCATGCACTGATTTCACTGTTTTACTGTGTGTGTGTCAGCCCACTCTTGTGTGTGTGTGTGTGTGTGTGTGTGTTTTTCAAGTGATGTGTGTGTGTATAAGTTTGTGTGCTTTCTGTGATGTGATGCGTTTGTTTGCTGTGCTGTGATGCGTGTATGTGCTGGTGTTTATCTATGCCAGGCTGGCTGGTGTGTTGTTTAAGCAGCAGCGCTGTGTGCTGTGATGTGTGTGTGTGTGTTTGCTGTGATGTGATGTATGTACCGTGTGTGTGTATGTGTGCTTATTTATGTGTGTTTACCTGTGCCAGGATGGCCAGGGTGTAGTTGAAGCAGCAGTGCTGTGTGTGTGCTGTGTGTGTGCGTGTGTGTGTGAGAGGCTGTAATTCCTGTCCTGTGTTGGACCAGCTGCAGCGGCAGCAGCAGGCAGCCTTTTTTCCGCATGACTCCCCCCGTGACATCTCTTCCTGTTTGACAACCGTTTGCTCCTAATTGCCTCCTGCAAGTGACTCCGAGGGAGACGCCTGAGCCGGCGGACCGAGCCCCTAATTCCCAGAGTGCACCTGACACTCTGATTACAGGCAGGTGAGTGAGAGTGGCCCGGCCCACCGTGTGAGAATTTCTACCCTCCCCCCCCCATCCCCTCCTCCCCCGAGGGCCACGCTGACTAGCTGCACACTGCGTTCCTCCAGGAGGTTAATTGGAACGTATAGCCCAGGCAGAAATAATGTGTCTTCTCCTGCTTGGCTCCCTGCGCTGTGCAAGGGTGGCGGAGGAGTCGTGTTGCGCTGCAGAGAAGCAGGAGCTCCCTCCAGGAGGAAGACAAGGGAAACATTCCAGAGCGTTCCGAAGCCGGACTAATAATGGCATTCTGGAATCTTGAGGAGGCCTGTGGTAATGGCATTCCGGAGCTCTGAGAAAGGGGAGTTGTGTGTGGAACGGGAGTGTCACTGGTGTGGCTCATGTTGGCTCAGGGGCTCCTTAGTGTGTGTGTGTATGATTCAACCTTCTGTCCTGCGTTTGATTAAAGCGCTTCCCTGTTTGCTGGCCCTGTGGAGGTAAGGGCAGCCGGCTGGGCAGGGGGTGGGAACTGTCCTCTGTGTTCTACCACAGGCCAGTAATGAGACACAAGGAACAGATGCTTTTGGGTTCTCACATGTCGACATCCATCTCTGTCGTACATCACACATAAGAGGCCGCCGAGGGGTGATGCCAGAAAACCGTCCCAACAACATTGCTTCTTTCCCCTCCTCCTCCTCCTCTTCCTCCTCCTCTTCTCTTTCTGCAGGATCTTCATATGTCCCCACTGTGAAAAGCTCTGTCTTCTCTCCATGATAAATGTGTCTTTTTTCAGTGGAAAGTCTGGCCAAGACGGTTTTAAATTACCAAAGGCTATGGAAGAGATGACTTAAAAATAGCACATAGGCAGGAACTTTTTTTGGGGGTAATGACCCCCCCTCTTGCCCCCTCCAAACCCCATCTTTAAACATAATGTATGAGGTAGAGTAGAGTTATTGATGATTATTCTGCAGACCCCTCCCCCCACACCCATCGTCAACCCCCCCAACCCCGTCTCTCCCGGTGCCTCTGTGCTCTGCCCTGAATAATGGTATCTCCCAGTCAGAATCAGGTCAGAGAAGGAAGGGAGGGGTGTCTCTCTCTATCTGTGTGTGTGTGTGTGTCTCATCACCTCCTCTGATCTTCCTGACATATTGTTCAAATTTGAACACTTAACAATTTATTGAGGTGAGATGGCTGATTTGAACTCCTCAATATATTAAGTGTGTGTGCAATCCAAAGGCCCTCTCCAGGGGTAGGGAGAGACGGGCTGAGATTAAAGGTGTTTGGCTGAATGCAGAGACATACCTGGGCTTCCCCAGAGGGCTGTTGATTCACATACATGACACTGGTGATCAGCTAGTGTTTTACAGCCCCTGTGCCGCCTGCTCAGTCACGCCAGATTACTCATGTTCTCCTCAGAGATGAGAGCAGGTCTACTGTTCCACCCCCGTCCATGTTGCCCTCCATGTTCTCCTCTGAGCTATGGTTCTACCTCAGCCATGTTCTCCTCCATGTTCTCCTCTGAGCTATGGGTCCACCTCAGCCATGTTCTCTTCTGAGCTATGGCTCCACCTCAGCCATGTTCTCTTCTATGTTCTCCTCTGAGCTATGGTTCTACCTCAGCCGTGTTCTCCTCCATGTTCTCCTCTGAGCTATGGGTCCACCTCAGCCATGTTCTCTTCTGAGCTATGGCTCCACCTCAGCCATGTTCTCTTCTATGTTCTCCTCTGAGCTATGGGTCCACCTCAGGCATGTTCTCCTCTGAGCTATTGTTCCGCCTCAGCCATGTTCTCCTCCACGTTCTCCTCTGAGCTACGTACCACCTCAGCCATGTTCTCCTCCATGCTCTCCTCTGAGCTATGTACCACCTCAGCCATGTTCTCCTCCATGTTCTCCTCTGAGCTATGGTTCCAAGCAGGATGACAGGCTGGCTCCAATCCCTCTCCAGTTCTTCACTGCCGAGGCTCTTCAGTTCCTGACAAATTGATTGTTATTCTGGCAGTGATGAAGAGGCCAAAGTTTGTTCAGCAGTGTTTGACCCCTGGTTTCTTTTTGTTTTTTGAGGCTGTTGTCAGAGTTCCTTTCAGGCAAAAAGCTGTAGTTAACCCTTAAACTCTGAACTCTCCTGACCTTTCCTAAGTGGCTGCCTTTAAGATTTTCTCCCCCTTCCTGTGATAGTGTGGTAAAGAAAGAGGGATTGGCATTCCTGGTGTGAGTGTGTGTGTATGTGTGTGTGTGTGTGTGTTTCACTCACTCACTCACTCACTCACTCACCACCTACCCTGAAGTTGCCCCTTTCCAGCACTGCATTCTCTTTTTATGCAGTACCACAGTGCAAATATTTGCAAACAATTCACAAAGTCTACTGGTGTGTCCGTGTGTGTGTGTGTGTGTGTGTGTGTGTGCACAGCTCATTTGTGGTAATTAGAGCTCTGGTCCATTACTTCAAACTCCACTCCGAGCCTCATTGCTAAGCCCCTATTTTCAGATGTTCCCTCCATGCAGTACAAAAAAATGTGCCTGCTTGTCTTGTTCCCATCAGCCTGTTAAGAGCTTTGGTAATGAGCCTGTCGCACTTCTGCCTTTGACCCCAACAATTCACCTTCACTTAGTGAGGACAACAAACAACAAATAACCACAACAACAACAAAGATGTGACCTCCACGAACCTCAGTGTGTCTCCATGTTTCCTGTCACTGAGGAAGAATCCGGAAACAAGCTGAACCAATCCTCTGAGACAGAGCCTAGATTAGAGGTGAGATGTTTTAAATGGCAGATTCTTCCACACAAACCAAAAAATACCAATGCCAGGACTGATCGTGCGCACACACACATACACACACACACACACACACACACACATACACACTGAGTATCATTAGAGGGCCCTGCCTGCAGGTGTGTTGGAGTGCAGTGCTGACTGAGTGGCCCTTGTGTTGGGCAACCATTCCACATGCTAGAGCTGACAAATAACACTTATTTAATGCTTTCTAATGCCTCCAGGAGTGAATATATCAACAAGTGCCATCAAATATTTCCTTTGAGGACTCAGCAGGCACTCCCACACACACACACACACATACACACACACACACACTGTCTGGGGCAAATGCCCTTAGCATCCATAGAGAATGGCAAGCACATGCTGAGGCAGTATTGTTGCACATGCATACACACACACACACACATACACACACACAGACACAAAGTATATCAGAGTGTGCTTTACACATGTGAAAGCATTGTGCTTTTCTGAGTTGAAACAACAGGATCTCATTCTCAACGAATGTGCCCTGTGCTAACTCCAGTTTTTGCAGACCTCCCTCCCAAGACTATAATAGGAAAGCTCCATGAAATGGATGCTGTCAATGACAAGTGGGTTTAATTAGCCATGTGGTTTGGGTTTGAGTCACACTGATGTTTGCCGCCTCAGAGTCAGCGTCAGAGCACAGAGCAGCCTGTGAAAGCAAGAAGGGTTCTGTTTCGTTTAAGTTACTATACAAACCACTCTATGATGAATGGGATTGTGTAGAAAGTATCTTGGCACATAAAGAGCCTCTTTTCAGTGTTTTTGACTGCGGAAAGGAATTTTTACTCAGGGCTCCCACAGTGCGGGGAAGCTACAGTCTCCTGTGTCTTTAATACCAGCTGCTTTCACTAAATCTTGGAAACAGATTGTGCACTAAAGTAACAGATTTGTATTTTATTTATTTATTTTTTTGCATGACGTGCACTTTTCATTTTGTCTCTTCCCTGAAAACAAGTTTCAAAGAGCAAGTTGAGTGTTACCTGTGGGGGGGTTGCCGTCTGCAGAGTAGACAAATGTCTGTTACATTGACTTTTTGTTGCCTCTCTGGCCCTCTAATTGTGTCGGGGTGCTGCAGAGAGAAGAGGAGCAGAGAGGAGACAGGAGGGAAGTCAGGGCCTTGTTAGCGAGAGACCTGACAGACAGGCGGCAGATGGCGCGGAGGATACAGGTTGAGGGCGGATGGCAACGAGTGAGCGACGGAGCGAACGAGTCAGAAAAGTTTTTGCTGTTTGTGTGCAGCACGTCTCGTCCCTGTCAGAAGACAATTAAGCGGTGCTGCTGCTAACAGACCTTCTCAGACTCAGCACAGCAGGGGCAGCAGCAGCTACACATAGCCAGACAGCAGCAGTGGCAGAGATCTGATCTTCTTGACAACCGGACCAGATCCGACCCAGATCCGGCCCTGTTCACAGCCGAGTCAGACAGAACTGAGCCAAAACTCTCTCTGAGTCAGTGAGTGTGTCCTCCACATAGGCGAATACACTGATGACCAAACTAACTATCTATGGCAAACTAACTATCTATGGCAAACTCTCTTTCACAGAGAGAGAGAGAGAGAGAGAGAGAAAGAGAATGAGACAGAGAGAGAATGAGATAGAGAGAGAATGAGAGAGAGAGAATGAGATAGAGAGAGAATGAGAGAGAGAGAAAGAGAGAGAGAGAATGAGATGAGAGAGAATGAGACAGAGTGAGAGAGAATGAGAGAGAGAGAGAGAATGAGATAGAGAGAGAAAGAGAGAGAGAGAATGAGATGAGAGAGTCAGAGAGTTTGCCCTTAGTGTAAGAGAGGTGTATGTGTGTGTGTCTTCAGCTATCATGCTGTTTCCTCAGATAGAGTACAATGGCAAAGCACACTAGACTGCCTTTCTCCAAAATAACCCGAAGCTTGTTAAGCCTCCTACTGTCAGTTGCATCTCTAATACAAGCATGGACCCACACACACACACACACCCACGCTCTCACACGCACAGAGAGTTAAGGTGGAGCCCAATTTCTCCAGGTGCATCACAGTGTGTTTCCACTGGATGTGTTTTTGATGCCGGACTCTCCAATGTGCCCACTCTGGGTGCTAGGTTACTGATGCCCTGCTAGTGTGTGAGTGTGTGTGTGTGTGTGTGTGTGTGTGTGTGTGTGTGTGTGTGTGTGTGTGTGTGTGTGTGTGTGTGTGTTTGGGGGCGTTCAGCTGGACTGTAGGTTGAAAAGATTGAGAATAGTTTCCATCTGCTCTATTGATGATGTAGCATAAAGGCCAGGTGTCAGAGGAGAAAAGAGGCCCCACAAAAGGTACTTTTTCTTTCGTTTCTATTTATTTATCTATTTGTCTGTTTGGTGTTTTTTCCCTGTGCTTCAAACCCTCCCGGTCAGGTATGGCAGGTATCTTATTGCTTAGCACCTTTGTGTCACCTGTGAGCACACCTGCACTACTATATGAGTTCACTGGCTTTATGAAGGTGCCTGGATCAAGTGGGATCAAGAGAAATTACACTGCTGTGCAAATAGTATTTGTGTTCCACGTGTTTCTGATGCATTCCCTCAGTCACCATGTGAATGACACACGGGGGAGGCTCACCTGTCAGCACTCTGTCAGCACACAGGGTGTGTTCACTTATTCCTCAAGTGGACACAATTAGCAAGAATGCATTTGAATGTAGAGACACTGTTTGTTTGTTTGTTTTGCTCTCCAATCAAAGGCTGTTTGTTTGTGCAGGTGTGAATGTCAGCAGACTGTCCTTACATCCCACGACTCTTGAACTTACTTCTACTTTGCAAGCTATTATGGGATGGGATCGGTAAAATACTGATGACCGGGAGGTGTGCAAACAGAAACATGCAAAAACCAAAACAGAACCACACACACACACACACACACACACACACACAAATATGTATATTTGAAGAAGGCTTTTTCTGCAGTCAAGACTCAGTACATCAAGCAAGTATGCTGACACCTTCATGAGTCTCAAATCTCAAAGCAGTCTGTTTGCTGTTTTTACCCATAATAAATGAATGGGGAAGCTTAGCATTCATTTTCCAATCTGGTGCTTGTTATATGACTATGGAAAACACTGGGGTGAGTCAGGCAAACTGAGTGAACATGTACAGAAGATAAATGACCTACATGCAACAGGA
>JAIFZK010000023.1:17322500-17325000 GCA_027481765.1 Tenualosa thibaudeaui | reverse complement strand
ATTTGGCTGAGGGGGGGGGAAACCTCTAGCCAAAACTCAGGAAATGTGTGTGATGTGAAGTTGCTTGTGGTTTCTAAGAGAGTAAATAAAAGGAGATTCATTCTGAGCCCTCTCCTACCCCACTACTGTAGTGCATATGGTGGGTTTGTGCTGGATGGTGGCTAGCCAAGGGGAAGTGCTGTGTCTTTCTGTCATCCCCATGCAACAACAGTAAATGCACAGAGCACACACACACACACACACACACACACACACACACACACACACACACAAAAAAACACACACATTTTTGCACACACAATCACAGATATTTTCATGAACATGCATATAAATTCACATTTATACACATGCAATACCATCACAAATAAATCCCCCCCCAAAAAACCATTATGCTTTGGATTGTACCCAGGAACTGCAGAACCAAAAGCATGTCTCCCCCTTACTTTTGAATGCCATTAGTGAGCATGTAAGGTTAATCCTGATTCTAATTCCAGATCGTTAGCGTTACCGTTAAAACACGCCATTTGTTTTAATCAGCCGTCCTCCTGGCAGTTCCTGTCTCTGCTGCACGCCTAATGAAATGACGAGGGCAGGCTGGGAAGGAACACAAAGCCCAGAGGAGCTAACTGTGTGTTTTATCTGTGCACAGAGGCAGAGACGCTCCCAAATAAGGAGGGAGGCCAAGAGAGAAAGAGTGAGAGAGAGAAAGAGAGAGAGTGATGCTACGGCTCGAACTGCCCCGCTGCTTCGCTAACTCTCTCCAGGCTGGCACAGAGGACAGCAGTTTACAGCCAAGGCAGCAAGCAAAAGAAAGGCAGATACAGAGAAAAACTGAGCAAGAGAGAAGGCAGGGGGAAGAAAAGAAAGAATGATCAATGTGCTTGTTTTTGCAGAGAGACAAAGAGAGAGACAGAGAGAGAGAGAAAGGCAAGGCAAGACAAGGTAAGTTTATTTATATACACAGAGGCAGTTCAACTTTGCTTTGCAAAGATAAAGGCAAAGAGCAGTGAATAATAGGAAATTAAATGACAAAAAATGATTGAGAAAAAAGAAGACAAAATAGGTCAAATTAAATGATTGAAAAATTAAAAACATAATTGTAATAAAAAGCGGCTGTAGACCACTAATGAACCACCTTTCTGTGCAAAAGAACAGAGCTCAAACCCACGTCAGATGTCAGAAAGAAAGAGAAAGAGAGAGAGAGAGAGAGAGAGAGAGAGCAAGAGAAAGAGAAAGAGACAACGCGAGAGAGCTCTCCACCCTCTTGCATAGGGCCATGTTGAGGGTCTACCAGCATCCATCTGATTGGTGCACACAGACTCAGGAGTGCATGTGTCTCCTGCCATGAGCCCAGCCTCTCTCAGAAGGAGCCTGAATAATCAGCAGCCATGTTGGGGGTCCTTGCCTTGCCTCACACACTGAAGCTGATTGGTTACTGGGTCTCTGTGGGCACTTTGACCTCAGCATAACCAGAATCATAAGCTGTCACAGGTGTCTTAACTCATGGCCACCTTAGTGTCTGCTGTGAGGCACATTTGTTTCATCTTAAAAGCAAATAACAACAAGATCTGGGTATGTTTTGCCTGAGGAAAGCAAGCAATAGATTTCAAATGTTTTCAACATTTACAGATGACATTTACCTGTGAGCTTGTGTGTAGAGAGCTCTCTAGTGAATCATGGTTCCCCTGCCTCACCACCCCAGGTGGCTGCTGTGTGTCTGTGACCTCTGCTTCAGAGAGTCAAGCCAGAGTGTTGTTTCAGTTCATCACAGGGATGGAAGTGATTCCGGAAATATTAAGATATTAAAGTAAGATGAGAACAACACACAACAGTACACATGGGACGTGGGCGTGAGAAAAGAATTCAACATGAAGAGAGGAAAAGTGAGTAGGAGAGTGTGTGAGAGAGAGAGAGAGAAAAGAAGACAGAAACTCACAGTACTTGAAGTAGACGGCTCAGATCAGCAGATAGCTGGATAAACAAACTTGTCAGCCAGTCATTCAGTGCAGTCACATGCTGTGTAACTCAAGTACCACTCAGAGAAGCATGGCGTGGAGAAGGGCCTCTGATCTCTTCCTGGTTTCATCCTCTGTCAAACACACCAAAAGCCTTCTGCTGCCATGTTTCCAAGCACCCCAGACAAAGTGTCTGTTTGGAGGGAGGCTAAGCCAGCCGAGACCCTCACCTCCTCCACGGCCTCTTGGCTCCTCATCCTCCGTATCTTTGGAGCCGGTTACTTATCGAGGGCTGCGCAGCACTGGGGACAGCGATGGCGTTTTTGGAGCTGGTTAATTATCAAGTGCTGTTCTGCGCTGTGGAAGGTGATGGCGTCTCATGCCCCATCTCCTCTGCACCTGGGTGAGCTGTCAGGATGTCTTGGCATTAACATCCTACACTCTGCCATTCCGTGAGTGTGTGTGTGTGTGTGTTTGCACTGGCACGGAGCCAAGCAAGAGAAATGTTTGTTTAAACGGATTTGGAACAAGACACTGCAGCAAGC
>JAIFZK010000023.1:17312500-17317500 GCA_027481765.1 Tenualosa thibaudeaui | reverse complement strand
TCCTCTCCTCTCCTCTCTTCTCCTCTCCTCTCATCTCCTCTCTCCTCCTCTCCTCCCCTCTCTCCTTCTCTCCTCTCCTCCCCTCTCCCCTCACTTGCCCTCCTCTCCTCTCCTCTCCCCTCCCCTCCTGCCCTCGCTTCTCTCCTCCTCTCCTCTCCTCCTCTCCTCTCCTCTCCCTCTTCTTCTCTCCTCTCTTCTCTCCTCATCTCCTCTCCTCTCCTCTCCTCTCCTCTCCCTCTTCTCCACTCTGACAGGCAGGCATGCAGGTCTTCTGTTCCCCACTGTATCCTAGCCCAGACCAAAGGTCAGTATGGCCTCATGGAACCCCTGCTGCAGCCACCATCCACTCAGACCCTCTGCTCTGCTCTGCTCTGCTCTGGGCTACTCATTTTTATAGGCCCTCAGGCAACCAACAGCTTTTAAAGGGGGCAAGAAAGACATTAGTGTTGGGTAGGATTTCAAGTTTGTTAGTTTTTTGTTGTCTGTCCCCATTAGGTTCAATGTCATTTGGATGTCGGCTAAAACCTCCCCCAAAAGATTAGCCATTGATTGGGTGGGGGCACAATCACTACAAAAATAACCAACTACAATAAAGATAGCAAACACACAGGGGTCATTAGGAGGAGTCACCATAGCCGTTTAGAGTTTACGCCCAGCCTAAGACTGGAGAAAAGGACGGAGAGCAAGCCATCGGCCCCTGGGGCTGCTGAGATTATTTGGGTTCCCATTTCTTCTGTTAAAATGCAGCTGAAACCCTTCAGAGTGGTTTTGTGAGAGTTGGACAAATGGCTGGGCGTGTAATTTGGTGAGTCCAAGAAATGCCTCTCCCCATTCCCCCAACAACATTAAATCCTATTTTACATCCCATTTCATATTGTCCCATCTAATTTCTGCCTGGCGCACTAAGGAGCAATCAGAGCACACAGCCAATAGTTCCTTTTAATCCTTCTCTACATGCTGAGCGTCTCCCAGTGTTTGGGGAAGACACAAAGTTGGCTGTTGTCCGTAACAGGCATAATGGTTGCCAGACGATAGTGTGCGTGTGTGTGTGTGTGTGTGTGTGTGTGTGTGTGAGGGAGAGAGAAGCCAGATGATGGCCTCCCCTGGATGACGGATGAGGACTGAGACTCACCAACTGCTCATCTGGTGGCTCTCCAGAGGCCCCAGTGCACCAGGAGACAGTAGCACACCACGGAGAGAGAGAGAGAGGGAGAGGGAGGGGGAGGGAGCAAGAGAGGGAGGGAGAGGGAGAGAGGGAGGGGAGAGAGAGAGAGGGATGGAGAGAGAGAGAGGGATGGAGAGAGCGAGAGAGAGAGGGAAAGAGAAACTGTGAATATAAAGGACTGCCTTGAGTGGTCTTAGTGGATATTAAGCTCCTTGTGATATGCCAAGGCCCAAAGTCAGGGGGGTGGCGGTGTGTGTGTGTGTGTGTGTGTGTGTGTGTGCGTGTGGGTATGTGTGGGTTTGTGGAGGGGGTTATGGGTAGGGTACAATGCTTCTTTCTTCAACTGTCCTGATCCTATCGCTTCATTCTTAGCTATGCAGATGAAAGGCTGCCTGTAATTGGGTGGTGGAGGGGAAGGGGAAGGGGGGGAAAGGGGGGAAGAGGGAAGTAATAACAAGGAAAGGAGGAGAGAAGCAGAGAAAGAAGGAGTGAGAGAAAGAGAGAAAGAGAGAGAGAAGCCTTTGATTCCTTTAAATGAAGTGAATGAAAACAACAGTTTGGTAAAGCCCTCCTGCTATCAGTCCAATCACAATGGGCCTTGATTGACAACGCTCGGACACGAGACTCCAAATGTAATAAGCTGTCTGTGGGGAACAGAGGGGTGACGGCCCGCGGGGGGGAGGGGTGGACAACCTTAACTCTGACTTCCACCCATCTTTTGTCTTCCGTGAGAAAAGAGAAGGGAGCACATCCCTCCATCTCCTTCTCTGTCCATCACAAGAGTCTACAGCAATTTCACGGGGTCTATTACTAGAAATGAGAGAGAAGGTTGATCTCTGGGAATGAGGTGGAGGGGGGATGGGGGGGGGGCAGATAATCCAGTGACGGTACTGCCCTCTCCTTAAACTCAGATGGCCACATCAAGAGCTCGCCAGCGGCCCAGAATGCACTTAAGAAAGGCGACTGTAATTTCAAGTCATTTTTAGAGAACGCCACACTATTGAATATCTTCCCCCATTCATCCTCCAGTCCACCATCTTAGCTTCTCCCCAGCCACAGCTGCAGAGCTCGCCGAGGATCGGCCGCCAGGAAATGTATTCCCACTCGTGCAGAGAGGACAAGTGTGTGTGTGTGTGTGTGTGCTTTTTCTCCTCTCCCCCAGTTAAGTCCATCAAGAGGGAATGCCTTCCATTCTCCACAGGAATTTCAAGGAGGAACTTCAGCGGTTATCTCTTTTTTCCCATCTCTGAAACTGCCTCTCTTGTTTCCTTGTTCTGGCTTCATAAAATAGTGCAATAAAAGAGCTTTTAACCCCAGTTCCAAGTGCTACACCTGGCTCCCTCTGGCCCATAAATCTTAAATAGTGTGTGTGTATCAAAGGAGAGCGGGGAGAGGCGGCCCAGGAACGCCTGCATGCCGAACCTCAATGCCATAGTGGGTAGAAGAGAGGAGAGAAGAGAGAGAGAGGAAGAGAAGGGAAGACAGAAGGAGGGGAGAAAAAAAAGAAGAAGAAAGAGTGGAAAAACAAAGGGAGGTAGGTGTAGAAAGAAAGAGAAGCAAAAAGAAAAGGAGTGGTCAGATGAATAGAAGAATCTCCTCCGGTCACATTACAGTGAGATTAGCAGGGATTTCTAGATTTTTCCATGTGCCTACAGTATGCATCATATGATGCACTAACTAGACTAAAGTCTCTTTGTGAAAGGCATTGATCTCAATGTCCTCTGACACAGTGTTGTGTTCTGACACACTCACCTCTAACACAGACAACAAAAAGGTCCCACGCATCTGCATTACAGCATGAGACGCACAATGCTAACACAGATGCTAGCATATTAGCATATATTAGCACATCTCATAAGTATAATTTTAATTTTGCAGGACATGAAAAAATATTTAATATGCAGAGAGAGAGAGAGTCACTCCAGCATGTTGATTTATTACAGCAAACATTTCATGTTTCTTGAAGTATTTATGCAGTGACATATCATGTTAATTAAATATGAATAAAGTAATCTTCTTACTATTTATCTCCTCTGCTCCTAGGTTATTGTGTGATTGTTGATCTAATGCTGGCCCATTGGAATGAATGAGTGAGCGCTCGAGTCAGGAAGAGACAAATAGAAATAGAAAGATAGAGAAAAACAGGAAAACAGAAAAACTGAGAAACAAAAAGATTTAAAGATAAAGATACAGCAGAAAATACAAAGAATGAGAGAAGCCAGACAGAGAGAGAGAGAGAGAGAGAGAGAGAGGGAGTGGGAATGATGAGAGAGATGTACTCCACTGCTCTAATTATTCCGGGGCTCTTTCACCTGTGACAAGAGGCTTACGAGCACCTCAGATATCCAGGAAAAGAAATTGGTTACAGGCCCCCGCTCTTCTCTCTCTCCCTCTCTCTCTTTCTCTCTCTCTCTCTCTCTCTCTTCTCTCTTCTTTCTCTGTGATGGCCGCGCCTCTGCAATCTGTCCGTAATCCTCGGGCTGTACGCTCCACAGCCCTCTGACAGGCCCGCCTGCCCCCATCTTTACACACCCTCATTCTCACTCCAACATCACCAATGTACAATTCAGCCCAAAATTAACTCTTTTTTTCTCTCTCTCTTTTTGCAGTGCGCTTCATCACCCCGAAACCACCCCTACACACCCACACACACACACACACACACACACAAACTCTCCTCCTCCTCCTCCTTTCCCCCACACAAGTATTCGCTGTTCACTCAAGGGTGGAAATTAAGCTGCTATTGTGTGGTACTTATTGCAAATTGTATAAGCTCCACAATGGCGTGCCTCTGTCAGGTATGGCTGCCCTCCCTGCTGGGGTCTTCTGTTTCTCTGGCCACAGGCAACAGACAGAAAAAAGCCTGACAAGAAACTCTTTGTGTGGAAATGGCTACGTGCACGAGGCAACACAACACAAGTAAACAGGCACCAGGTAAAGAGCTCTCAGATGCAATCAGTCCTCATAAGATTTTTTCTTTTATGTTTTTTTTTCTTTTTCTCAGAGATAGAGGGACATCAGTGGAGGGGGGCGGTAAGAAAGAGAGAGAGACAGAGAGAGAGAGCGGAATAGAGAAGGGGAGGGAGCAAGAAAGAGAAAGAAAGAGGGAGAGAGAAAGAAAGAGAGACTGCAGTGAACACTTGGTATTTTTTCCCCTGTGCTGGGTCAGTCTGGAAAGCAGAGCAGTACTTCATTACCAACCACACAGATACACTAAAGCCACTGAGGACAGTCATGAAATGATGACTAACATGAAATATTTGATGTTTATCTAATTCTCAACATCATCAGGATTACCGCTTCAAATCAAATAGAAATGGAAAACATTCTGATTTTGCTGATTATCTTTTGTTGTTTGTTGTTTTCCTTTTCCTATGTATGTTTATTTGTTTGTTTTTCTATATTTGTTTTGCATGCCACACATCTCCAAGGGTGTACTCTGCATGTTTTCTCAGGGTAAAGTCATTCCTACCTTCAGTAAGACCGTAATGAAAAAGAAAAACTTCAACTAATTCTGCTGAAATGGTTAATGATTTGTGTGTGTGTGTCTAACATGTGGTGCTACTGAAGTCCTTCCAGTCGACTCATCTCTCCTCTGGGCAGCAGGGCTTGACTGGTCAGGAGAAGCTCTAGCGTGGCACAGTGCATACCTGTCTCCTGTTGCATTTTTTAACATTGAGACGCCCTATCAGGAGTGTGTGTGTGTGTGTGTATCTCTGCGGGACCTGTGTGTGTGTGTATGTGTGTGTGTGTGTGTGTGTGTGTGCTCCCTCCGCTCTGTGAAGATCTCTAGTGTTACGGGTATGAGGAGCAGGTTGGCCGGCCGGTCGGCAGG
>JAIFZK010000023.1:17297500-17307500 GCA_027481765.1 Tenualosa thibaudeaui | reverse complement strand
TTGTTGGAAATGTAGTTTTTAAACTAATAGACCTGTCTAATAAAAGCCCTGCGAGTGAGTGGGGGTCTGGCCATCTGGACTCTTTATTATTATTATTATTATTATTATTATTATTATTATTATTATTATTATTATTATTATTATTATTATTATTGTTGTTGTTGTTGTTGTTGTTGTTGTTGTTGTCATCATATTTCTATATCATTACTAATTTTATTTATTAGTTATTGTTTTTGTTTTGTTTTGTTTAGTTAAATGCCATTTTGTTTTGCACCAAATCATTTATGCAGTAAAAAATGTACAATTTGGGCAAATAAAGACCCTGTAACATAGTACACACAAACAGAGGAAATAATAACTAAAGACCCTGTAACATAGTACACACAAACAGAGGAAATAATAAATAAAGACCCTGTAACATAGTACACACAAACAGAGGAAATAATAAATAAAGACCCTGTAACATAGTACACACAAACAGAGGAAATAATAAATAAAGACCCTGTAACATAGTACACACAAACAGTGGAAACCATGAACTCATGAGCAAAATAGTGTTGTTTCTTAAAGAGCAAACAAAAAAGAGCATACAGACCAGGAGAGTGTGACTATGCAAACCCGTGTTGTCTGTTGGAACATAGCTGTCTTCAGTGTGTGTGAGTGTGTGTGAGTGTGCTTCCAGTAGTCTGACTCTGTCTGAGCAGTGTGTCAGTGAGTGTGTGTGAGTGTGCTTCCAGTAGTCTGACTCTTTGTCTGGGTGGTGTGTCAGTGAGTGTCTGAGCTTGAGTCTCCCTCCTCTGCAGTTTGCGAGCTGACAACAGTCTGACATGAAGCACTTGGACACAACTATGCTACGCAGCTAACACACACACACGCACACATACACACACACACACACACACACACACACACACACACACACACATAACTCCTGTACTGGCTCATACTGAGCCGAGAGAGGTTTTTAATCCGCACAAAAGGGTCTAATCTACTCCTTCATTTGAATAGCCTAGAAATCTAGATGTACCCCAGTAGTAGCAAATAGTTTTGCTCTGATGGTACATCTAGTCTTGTCTTCTAACAAGGCTTCCTCGGACCAATCACAACGCTCTATCTTTGTCGAGAGTTGTTGCGACAGGGCTGCGTAAAAAAAAAACTAAGGTGGCTGTGGGCGTAGCACACACACACACACACACACACACTGTCCTATTGCATGCAGGGACAGTTTGAAAGACGACCGCTGATTTTGCCCTGAGGATGGAGCCTGGTCTATCTGTCATGGCCATACTATTCATTTTGATGTTCTGGTCTTGCTTTTTGGGCTATTATTTGAGTGGGATATCACTTTGATATCTACATTTTCATTTGAGTGGAATTGAGGTGATATCACTTTGATATGTTGAGAAATGTTGCTTAGCAGGAAGAAAATAGGCCTCCACATGATTAACAGCACCACCATAAATTAGCAATTTGTCGAAAGAAGACAAAAAAAACATGTTCACGGTTGTTCATCTGTCTGTTTTCATATGAAGCTGTAAATGCTGATAATTGAGCACTCACAGATTAATTAGAGACAATCTATTTCCATTTTCCCAAGCAACTATAACACAGTGAGTGGAATAGTGATTAAAAGAGAGGAGAAAGGGAGTCATCTGCTGTGTGAGTGTCATTGAAAAGTGCAAATAAAACCCCTTAAATGGCTCATTTCCTTAATTAATATTCATTGCATTTTTATGGAAGCTTTAATTAACACAGTTCTCCCACAAAAGATTGTCTCAGCACACACAAAGATAATACTGTAATGGAGGTGTTGCTAAATTGCTTCCTGCCGTGTCTCTCCAGCCATAGAGCAGCTTTTGCCAAGCAGGAGAAACTTTGCTGACCCCTTTTCCTGGTCTCATAGAGACAGTAAATTGGCCTTAGCGACTGCTGCTTTAGCCCACTGAAGTCATTGTACCATTCACAGCATGAACAGTGCTAGTCCCACTGTCTGAAATGGATAGTTCCAGTCCTTGATTATGATTGGTTGAATCACATTCAGCGTTGCTGTAAAATCCACAATACCCCACAGCTCCGACTGCATTTGGTTCTATATTGCTGAGCTACACAAAAGTAAGAGGTGGCTGCATTCAGCTAGAGGAAATATATTTCTTACTGGAGGAATTGTTATCTATGAATAAATTGCTTCATTTCTTGTTGTGTCTTTGTTTAATGAAATCGTGACATATTACGCTGGTGGCCATTTTAGACAAGCAATAAGCCACTCCAGACCATAAGTGAGATGCTGATTTTACCATGGCTTTTTAACCACTCCCCTTAGCCATGGTAAAACCTAACCCTAACCCACGACACGCGTGGCCCACATGGCTTTTTGCTTCCTTAAATGACCCACTGAATGAGAAGTGGGCATATCCATAAGGAACCAGCTAGCAATCCACAGGACAGGGACAAAGAACAGCCTTGTAATCACCTACTGTCTCATCTCCTCAAAGCCTCCGGCATAATGGACTGATTACCACAGAGTTAAATTATATTTGCTGTCAGTGCAGTTTCCGCAGTGATCTGCAAAATTGCCTTAATGTTGGCTAAATCAATTTGTGCATTGTGGTTTACAGATTTCAGAAAAAACAGACCTTATTTGCATCTGACCAAGTCAAACGTAGTCACATCCCTGAGGTCCCTGTTACCTCTGCCACAAAGATCAACTAGTGTTGCTAAACCTTAGAAGTGTCTATGCTGTTTATACCAAAACATGCTGGCTTAGATGGTCACATCAGAACATGCTGGCTTTTTGCCTGTGATCAGACAGGATAGTAGAGATTAACAGGAAATAAGTGAGAGAGCAGGACAGGAAATGACCTCAGGTCAGATGCATTAGCCCACTGCGCCACAGACTCTTGTCCACAGTGTGGCTCCAGTGATGGGTTTGCATGTGGCCTGGCTGAGACAAAGGGAGAAAGCTAGTGGAGGCCTCGAGGAGTGGACCTGTGTGTGTCACATGCCGAGACTGAAGTTGGTACCGCGTGCCAGCATGCCAATAACGTTTGAAATGCCATTTCTATTCAATTTGGGATCAGTTTGTCTGACTTAGTCTTACAAGCCACTCACAGTTCAGTATTGACCTTTCAGTAACGAGAGAGCTGAGGCTTAGG
The DNA here is from genome assembly GCA_027481765.1 of Tenualosa thibaudeaui. NCBI lineage: Eukaryota > Metazoa > Chordata > Actinopteri > Clupeiformes > Clupeidae > Tenualosa > Tenualosa thibaudeaui. Next base: position 17,304,348 of record JAIFZK010000023.1, on the reverse strand, counting down.
AGAGTGGCATCAGCCTCATTCTTTGTGGCATTTGCCAAACTCCAAGATCCCCCAGTTTCACATTTTCACCCTGCTTGTGTCTCGCATGTTAAAAAGCACGGCTCTGGCTTCCTTTAATTTCCTTTAATCTGAGGAACATTTAAGCTATGCTGTGTGTGTGTGTGTGTGTGTGTGTGTGTGTATGTGAAGCTTGTACACTCCCCAAATGACACATACAGTGACAAACAAAAGGCCCATAGCATTTGCAATCTGTTCCTCTCTCTGCTCTGAAACTGTGATTGCACAGAGATGCACATTTGCAATTTTTTCCTCTCTCTGCTCTGAAACTGTGATTGCACAGAGATGCACATTTGCAATCTGTTCCTCACTCTGCTCTGAAACTGTGATTGCACAGAGATGCTTCCTGCATCCACATGATCAGGAACATAAGCTTGAGTATCAGCTGCCTGTTTTGACAGAAGAGGGAAGTTTCCAGAAGACAGGGTAGAATCCAAGCTATCAGATGTCCAGCATCACCACGGATACGCCACCACAAACTACAAACACACACACACACACACATACACACACACACACATCTTTTGCCCCCACAATTTCCCTGACTAAACAGCAATTAGCGGGCAGCGGAGAGGTCAGAGGTGAGGGTCAGTGATGACTGGCTGTCTGGTAATTAGCCATGCAGGCAGGGAGAGAGAGAGTGAGTGTTTTGTCCCTACATGACAACATGCCCTTAAAGGTTATGATGATGATGATGATGATGATGATGATGATGATGATGATGATGGAGCTCCTCAATGCACCATGGGAAATATGAACCTGTGAGAAACCATCTGTTGAAGTTCACAGCATACTACTACTACTACTACTACTACTGCTGCTACTACTACTACTACTAATAATAATAATACTACTACTACTACTAATAATAATAATAATAATTCAAATAATAACAGTATTTTCTGTTTGGTAGTGTTTGAGTAATGGTTGTGCCCTTTTACCCTTGAGCAGAGAGGGGACATGCGTGCTGTGTATCAGATGAGAGTGGGTCCTATATTACGTGGGTGCTGTGTATCAGATGAGAGTGGGTCCTATATTACGTGGGTGCTGTGTATGGGATGAGAGTGGGTCCTATATTACGTGGGTGCTGTGTATGGGATGAGAGTGGGTCCTATAGTTTGTGGGTGCTGTGTATGGGATGAGAGTGGGTCCTATATTAGGTGGGTGCTGTGTATCAGATGAGAGTAGGTCCTATAGTTTGTGGGTGCTGTGTATGGGATGAGAGTGGGTCCTATAGTTTGTGGGTGCTGTGTATGGGATGAGAGTGGGTCCTATATTAGGTGGGTGCTGTGTATCAGATGAGAGTAGGTCCTATAGTTTGTGCGTGCTGTGTATGGGATGAGAGTCCTAATAAATAGGACAGTCACTAGTACCACCTGAGGTTCCAGATACTTTTATTTGATCCAGATTGGAGGAAATGAAAGAGTTCTAATGATTCATTGAGAGTGACAGAGGGGGAATTATATTAGTGATAAAAGACTCCTGCTCTGTCTGCCCGGTGTTTCATAAAGGGGTCCCAGCAGGGTTGCAGTGGAGTGCAGGTTGACCTCTAATGGCCACTAGTAAATCCAGTGCGTCTGAGTCTTATTCAATAGTGTTGGCTCCGGGAGCCATTTCTCTGCCTCGGGCTCGTCCCCTGTGCTAGGCTGAGTTATGGCTCTGTCAGGGCCCTAAGCCCCTCCATATTTCCTCCTCCCCACACCAGCCCTGCTGCTCCGGATCATATTCTGCCCACACTGGCACCTCCAGTCCTCTCTCTCTCTCTCTCTCTCTCTCTCTCTCTCTCTCTCTCTCTCCCTCTGTCTCTCTCTCTCTCTGACTCACTCTTTCTCTCTCTTCCTCCATCCCTCTTATTCTCCTTATCTTCCTCTCTCTCTCTCTCTCTCTCTCTCTCTCTCTCTCTCTCTCTCTCTCTCTATCCCTCTCTCTCTCTCTGGCCTCCTCACATTCTCACCCATGCCTGCTCTTCCAGACATTCAAATATGCATCATACACACACACACACACACACACACAGTAAAGGAAGCATTGTGCAGACACAGACTCAGAAGAGACCACTATACCTAATCAATCAAATGTTTAAGAGGATCATGGGAAAGTGTCTAACAAAGCAGCAGCAGCATCTGATCCAATAGCCTCTTGGGGACACACTCACTCCCTCTCACACAGAGAGAGACTAAACTGCTGACCAAACTGTACATGAGGATGTTTCTCCCGCCATACCGGTCATTTTCATCAGATATTTGGATTTCAAAAGCGAGAAAAGAGGCCGATCATTGTGGGCCCAAGACGAGGGCACAGAGCAGCCATGGTAATGTGTGTTTAAGTGCCGCTTCCCAGCCGCTCTGTGGATCCATTCCTCCACAGCAGAGTAGCAGCCAAAGTGGTCCTGATCGGCCCAATTTCACAAATGAGCCAATTAGAGCCAAGTTTGAATAGGGAGCAGGCCTGTGAGGACGGTAACTAAGAATAGCCAATGCCACTGGGGTCTTTAGAACAAATTCTTTCAGCTCCGCAACCAAGGGGCCAATGTCCATTTCTTCAGCTTGCTCCCCGGGAAATTGATCTAGGCAAAGCAACCGCCTTTGATATTGATACACGCCGAGTTGCCTGCTCTCACATTTAAAGCTTTGTGGGAAAACAACAAAAAAAAGATGGTGACCTTCCATGTCTGACCCCTACCTTCTGGACCCCAGTCACCTCTTCCGAGTCAGTGATGACCTGTTTAATAATGATTAATAGGGACAGACTACCAGTAAAGTACAGCTCACTGTAAGATTTCACACACACACTGACACACACACACACACACACACACACACACACACACACTGTGTGTAAAATTTAAAATAGAAAAGTTATTATGTGTTATATATATATATATAAGTGATCAAAACGCAAATAAAAATGGACTTCTCACTGAACATAATGTACCCTTATAACATTTCTCAAACTAATAAAATATAAGGAATACTGCTGCTTTCAAATCAATCAAATATAATGACTATAGCTACTTGCAATATAATTTAACATTCCTCAGATGTAGCCTCAGAACTTATATTATTATTTACCTGTGGCACAGTTGCAGCTTTCGACTCAGACCTGCCCCTCACCCCACTCCAAGGACAAATCACACAGACTAAACCAGCCTCACTGAAATGTCACAGTGAAATGTGGTGGGCAGAGCGCAGAGATGTTTCGCTGGACGCAGATTCTTGTGGAAATGGGTTTATTCTTTGCATTAGAGTCAGGGCCAACGGAGGCTGTCATTAGAGTCAGGGCCAACGGAGGCTGTCATGTGACCTGCTGTTCTCCGCTGAGAAGCTTCCAGACCCTTAACTCACTTAAAGCAGCCCTGCTGCTGTCTCCTGCTGAACAATGGGATCACTGTCCCCCCCATGCACACAACAAATGCTATCTTTGTGTGCGAAATGCCATGATTCCATCAACTTAAATGACTTGGACAACATAAATGAAACAACAAGCTGCAAGGACAGTCTGTTTCAGAGGACGTTGAAAATTTCCCCTGTGCTCCATTTGAACTCTGATTTATGTCCCTCCAAACACCTACCCTCGCTAGAGGATTACGATGCCTATTTAACATGTTTCCTCATCAGAGAGGCTCAATTGCTTTTCAACATGCAAGTTACTGCTGTTCTTTTCTGCATCTGTTGTTTCTAATATGTCACACACTCCATTGGCACTGATTTCGGCCATTGTTATTCCAAATGAATCATCATAGCTTTCATCTGTCCCAGACCTGAAGCAGAGAGCTTAGACACACACTCATGGCTGCTAGCAGGCAGCTGGTAGCTGACCTCACCTGACGTCACCTGACCTCACCTATCTCCTCACATAGTGGGGTGGGCTTAAATAGCACACAGGGTGCCCATACCTGCCTCATACTTGAAGCTGAGACCTCTGCTGTATTTGCTGTGATGACGATGGAAGTCATGTTTGTGAACCATTACACTATGTCAAGGGTGAAGCATTAAGACTGCTTTAGAAGTTAGGAGAGAAACTACAGGATTGGGTGAATCCAAAGTCCAGCCCACCAGAAGTCCCATGTTGTCACTGCACCAGTGCCAGGAAGAAGACAGTGGTGTTTGTCTCATGGCTGTCTCACACATTCATCTGAATCTGATTTCAGTGACAGAGAGACAGACAGTGGTGTTTGTCTCATGGCTGTCTCACACATTCATCTGAATCTGATTTCAGTGACAGAGAGACAGACAAAGACACACAAAGCCAGCAAGAGAAAACTTCTTCTAAGAAAAGCTTGAAATTCCACAAAAAGCTTGATGAGAAAAAACGATACAAAAATAATCCACACATCACATCTGCACGCAAACCCAAAGTGCTTCAGAAACATCAAACATCCATTGGCAGGGATCCTCGCTCTTCTCCCTCCCACTCTGCACAAAACTCATCCTGTGCTGTCTGCCCTGAACCAACACTCACACACACACACGGACACACACACACATACACAAACACACACACACACAAACACAAACACACACTCACACACACATACACACACACAAACACACACATTCACACACACATACACACACACGCACACACACACACAAACACAAACACATGCGCAGACACACGCACACACACACAAACACACTCACACACACAAACACAAACACGTGCAGACACACACACACGCACACACATGCAGACACATGCACACACACACACTCACACACACACAAACACTCACACACAAACACAAACACATTCATCCTGAAACCCATTTTAAAGGCCTCAGAGCCACACACACACACACACTCACACACAGACACATACACACACACACACACATACTAACATCTATCCTGAGTCATATTAAAGGTCAAGACATTCCAGTGTCTAATATGTAATATGAATATTATGGGCTTCCTGGACAATAAATTGCAAGGTCCGCAGAGAGTGTTCTGTCTGATGAGGGTGACTCAATACCCAAAATGTCACAACAGTGAAACACATCTCACACATACACAACAGTGAAACACATCTCACGGATACACAACAGTGAAACACATCTCACACATACACAACAGTGAAACACATCTCACGGATACACAACAGTGAAACACATCTCACGGATACACAACAGTGAAACACATCTCACGGATACACAACAGTGAAACACATCTCACGGATACACAACAGTGAAACACATCTCACGGATACACAACAGTGAAACACATCTCACGGATACACAACAGTGAAACACATCTCACGGATACACAACAGTGAAACACATCTCACGGATACACAACAGTGAAACACATCTCACGGATACACAACAGTGAAACACATCTCACACATACACAACAGTGAAACACATCTCACGGATACACAACAGTGAAACACATCTCACGGATACACAACAGTGAAACACATCTCACGGATACACAACAGTGAAACACATCTCACGGATACACAACAGTGAAACACATCTCACGGATACACAACAGTGAAACACATCTCACGGATACACAACAGTGAAACACATCTCACGCATACACAACAGTGAAACACATCTCACGGATACACAACAATGTTTTGGAGTTGGAATAAAACTAAGTCTCTCCCCCCTTATGCCATTAAAAAGCAGACTCTGCTTCTGTGTTTGTTCAAACTTTAATGTCAGTCTCCTTTTCTATTCTGCTCAAAACTAGACCAGCTGCAGCACGGACATTCCACAGCCAGAAATAAAACAGAGGAGTTTTATTCACTTTTTCATGTCTTTCTTTCTTTCTCTTTTTCTGTTTCATGTCTTTAATCCATCTTCTTTCTTAATGCGAACCCCCATCACAGCACCTCTCGCACTTCCTTTGTCTCTGCCGTGTAACAATAAGGCGTAAATGTTTCAGCAGACCATAAATTGCCAACGCTTCTTTTGTCCTGGATAGCCCTGTGTGTGCGTGCGTGCGTGCGTGCGTGTGTGTGTGTGTGCATGTAATCCTCTTAAGGCCCGAGGGCTTCCTCCCACAGGAAGAGACTAAGTGCCCCTCTTGAGGGATGGGGTTGATCAGAGGTGAGTATTCTCTGGATGGACGAAGCTCCAAGGTGTCCACACGCTGGATGCTTGGCTTCAGTGGGCCTTGTAAGGCAGTCCAGTCCTCTTCTTCAGATTACAAGATTTCATGTGTACATGAATAATCCTCCTCATGCTCCTCCTCTGCATGACACCACTTTCCCATTTCCACCACTTTCCCATTTCCCATTTCCACCACTTTCCCATTTCCACCACTTTCCCATTTCCCTTTCTTTGTTTGGTTCAGGGGTTTGTTTTTGTCCCTGACTGTTTGTAAAGCAGACTTGAGTTTGAAATGTACTGAATAAATAGGTGGATGGAGACAAGAGGACCTCACCCAGGACAGCAGGGCTTTGAGGACTTTCAAAGACAGTCTGGTCCCCTTCATATTTCCCTGCAGAGAGACGTGAGGCTCAGGAGGGTTCATCTCGTCCGTGTCTCCCTCTCCCTTCACGCCTCTCTGCCCTTCCAGCCGACAGCAGCAGCAAGGCATCCTGGGAAGGTGGCTGTGCTTTTTGAAATCCTACTTAAAACCTCCCTCAAGGCTGACCTTTTTAGTGAAGGCAGCGAGGACTGTGAGTGAGGGGAGAGATGTACTCTTCTGACGCACTGCTGTTGTCGAGGACTGAGATAGACAGAACACTTCCCCCTCAGCATAATAAGCTATAGGCCCATCTTGGTCTGCACATTTGGAAACTACAAAGACTGAAGCCCTAAACAGCCTTTGATCCAG
>JAIFZK010000023.1:17282500-17292500 GCA_027481765.1 Tenualosa thibaudeaui | reverse complement strand
TCGCTGACCGACCCACTCACACACACACTCTCTCACTCACTCACCCGCTCGCTCACTCACACACACACGCATATGCGCCTGCTTGCTCTGCCCCAGCCCTGGCAAGGCAAACGTGTGCTGTGCCACAGAGATGCCCATGCATGCCAGCTGTCAAGGTGGGCGCAGGTCCCAGATCTAACGCTAAACAACCCCCCCACCACCATCACACAAACACACACACACACACACAAACACACACCAAACAACCCCCCCCCCCCACACACACACCAGCAAGCCCTCACTCCCCTCTTCAAAGCACAGAGGAATCCTCTGCTCATCAGACTGAGGGACTCACAACACCAACCTGCAAACATGGGACTGGGATTCTACTATGTCTATACTGCATGTCTGTACTGTGTACAGTCTACTATAGAATCTGGAATCAATATATATATATATGTATATTCCATTGGCCTTCTATTCTGCTGTGCTATTCTGTTAAGAATCATACACAGTCTGTTTCCAATAGGAATTTTCCCACTGGGTTCCTATATACCCACCATCACCAAATCACACACTGTGGCACTGTGGAGAGAAGCGATGATGTCAGAAGAAAAGTGGTGATGTGATGCGATGATGATGTCGGAGGAGAAGAGCTGAGAGATGATGATGTCGGAGGAGAGGCAAGTGGTAATGGAGGAGAAGAGGCAAGTGGTGGTAATGGAGGAGAAGAGGCAAGTGGTAATGGAGGAGAAGAGGCAAGTGGTGGTAATGGAGGAGAAGAGGCAAGTGGTAATGGAGGAGAAGAGGCAAGTGGTGGTAATGGAGGAGAAGAGGCAAGTGGTAATGGAGGAGAAGAGGCAAGTGGTAATGGAGGAGAAGAGGCAAGTGATGATGGAGGAGAAGAGGCAAGTGGTGGTAATGGAGGAGAAGAGGCAAGTGGTGGTAATGGAGGAGAAGAGGCAAGTGGTAATGGAGGAGAAGAGGCAAGTGGTGGTAATGGAGGAGAAGAGGCAAGTGGTGGTAATGGAGGAGAAGAGGCAAGTGGTAATGGAGGAGAAGAGGCAAGTGGTGGTAATGGAGGAGAAGAGGCAAGTGGTAATGGAGGAGAAGAGGCAAGTGGTGGTAATGGAGGAGAAGAGGCAAGTGGTAATGGAGGAGAAGAGGCAAGTGGTGGTAATGGAGGAGAAGAGGCAAGTGGTGGTAATGGAGGAGAAGAGGCAAGTGGTGGTAATGGAGGAGAAGAGGCAAGTGGTAATGGAGGAGAAGAGGCAAGTGGTAATGGAGGAGAAGAGGCAAGTGGTGGTAATGGAGGAGAAGAGGCAAGTGGTAATGGAGGAGAAGAGGCAAGTGATGATGATGTTGGATCGATAGGTAATGAGATGAGAGCAGTCATGCTGAGCGCTCACATGATGCGTAATTATGAGTGTCACAGCTGTATTCTCTATTGATCTTTGCATTCCATCTCTGCCAACTTTTTAAATTAGTCCCTCAAGCTACTGATGTCAATATGAGAAACTTTATGTCAGTGAGCCAGTGAGCTCAACCTTCAGTCTTCTCTGATGAAAATCTCCTATTTCATATCACTGTGTGTGTTAGCATTTAGAAATGTAGGCCAGTAGATAACCAAAAAAGACATGTAGGTCTAAAAAAAGCGTCCAAAACTTTATAGAAAACTATAAAAGGATGGGGGGACCATCGTTGTTCTCCGTGTGCGTTTGTGTGCATTTGTGTGTGTGTGTGTGTGTGAGCAAGGGCAAGTGGTGACAAACGATGGCAAATTGGAGTGAAAGCCCCCTGCTGCTTGTTCACCATGCCAACACAAATCAAATAGGAGTGTGTGTGTGTGTGTGTGTGTGTGTGTGTGTGTGTGTGTGTGTGTGTGTGTGTGTGTGTGTGTGTGTGTGTGTGTGTGTGTGAGCGTGTGTGTGTGTGTGTGTGTGTGTGTGTGTGTGTGTGTGTGTGCAGCTTGTTCACTATGCCAATACAATACATCAAAGAGCACAGAAGCAGCACAGAAGATGACTGCACACACACTCTCACATCACATCACAAACACAAACACACACACATACACACAAGCCATACTGACACATCACACATATACACATACACACATTACACACAAACCAGAAACACACAAACAACATCACACAGACAAACCTAAAAAACATTTACACACACGCACGCACACACACACACAAACATGCACACACACACACACACAAACACAGTTTGGCAATGATCAGATGGTACTGGGAGCCGATGTGAGTTTGTCAGGGGATCAGTGGGACTGCATGTCATGACGGGCAGAAAGAAAGGATTTACTCCTTTGTGGCATCCGTATCCCATCCCCTCTCCTTCCTCTCCTCTCCTCCTCTCTTGTCTCCTCTCCTCTCTCCTTTTTTTCCTCCTCTCCTCCTCTCTCGTCTCCTCTCCTCTCTCCTTTCTTTCCTCCTCTCTCTCCTCTCCTCTACTCTCTTCTCTTTCCTCCTCTCCTCCTCTCTAGTCTCCTCTCCTCTCTTCTTTCTTTCCTCCTCTCTTGTCTCCTCTCCTCCTCTCTCGTCTCGTGTCTCCTCTCCTCTCTCCTTTCTTTCCTCCTCTCTCTCCTCTCCTCCTCTGTCGTCTTGTGTCTCCTCTCCTGCTTTCTCTCCTCTCTCCTCTCTTGACTCCTCTCTTCCCCTCCTCTCCTCTTTTCTCCTCTTCCCTCTCTTTCCTCTCCTCTCCTCTATTCTCCTCTCTTCCCTCCTCTTCCCTCTCTTTCCCCTCCTCTCCTCTATTCTCCTCTCTTCCCTCCTCTTCCCTCTCTTTCCTCTCCTCTCCTCTATTCTCCTCTCTTCCCTCCTCTTCCCTCTCTTCCCCTCCTCTCCTCTTTTCTCCTCTTCCCTCTCTTTCCTCTCCTCTCCTCTATTCTCCTCTCTTCCCTCCTCTTCCCTCTCTTTCCCCTCCTCTCCTCTATTCTCCTCTCTTCCCTCCTCTTCCCTCTCTTTCCCCTCCTCTCCTCTATTCTCCTCTCTTCCCTCCTCTTCCCTCTCTTTCCCCTCCTCTCCTCTATTCTCCTCTCTTCCCTCCTCTTCCCTCTCTTTCCCCTCCTCTCCTCTATTCTCCTCTCTTCCCTCCTCTTCCCTCTCTTTCCTTTCCTCTCCTCTATTCTCCTCTCTTCCCTCCTCTTCCCTCTCTTTCCTCTCCTCTCCTCTGTGCTCCATAAGCCAACCTGCTGTCGTGCTTTAATTTGGTTCATCAGACGCATGTGTAATAGGGCTGAAACAAGGAGAGTGCTGATTCACACACACACACACACACACACACACACACACACACACACACACACACACACTTCCAATTTGCTCAACGACTGGCCTGCTTGCCTGTTCGCCCGTGGCTGAAGAATTCTAATCCTGCGGCTGCTGTAATGAAAGCCAGTGTGTGTGTGTGTGAGAATGTACGTTTGTGTGTGTGAATGCTGCAAAACGAGATTAAATGAGATTAGACTGAGACAGAACAGAGTGTGTGTGGATGGATGTGAAGAAGAACCCATAGAGAAGCCAGGACATGCACTGAGTGTGTGTGTGTATGTGTGTGTGTGTTGGTGTGCGTGTGTGTGTGTGTGTGTGTGTTTATGTGTATGTGTGTCTGTGTGTGTGTGTGTATGTGTGTGTGTGTGTGTGTGTGTGTGTGTATGTGTGTGTGTGTGTGTGTGTGTGTGTGTGTATGTGTGTGTGTGTGTGTGTGTGTGTGTGTGTGTGTGTGTGTGTGTGTGTGTGTGTGTGTGTGTGTGTGTGTGTGTGTGTGTGTGTGTGTGTGTGTGTGTGTGTGTGTGTGTGTGTGTGTGTGTGTGGGTGTGTGTGTGTGTGTGTGTGTGTGTGTGTGTGTGTGTGTGTGTGTGTGTGTGTGTGTGTGTGTGTGTGTGTGTGTGTGTGTGTGTGTGTGTGTGTGTGTGTGTGTGTGTGTGTGTGTGTGTGTGTGTGTGTGTGTGTGTGTGTGTGTGTGTGTGTGTGTGTGTGTGTGTGTGTGTGTGTGTGTGTGTGTGTGTGTGTGTGTGTGTGTGTGTGTGTGTGTGTGTGTGTATGTGTGTATGTGTGTGTGTGTTGGTGTGCGTGTGTGTGTAGGGGCGTATGGAGTGATGCAATGCCTCTGGTTAAGCTTGGAGCGTCAGTCTGAGTCAGTCTGTCTGACCCATGACAAACTCCACCTGGCCTTTTCAGCTTCACTATAAAAACACAGAGAAACAATGGTTGAACAAAGGTGAACTCATCACACACACACACACACACACACACACACACACACACACACTCATGGTGAACTCTTCCTCACAAAGGGATGCGAGAAAGAAATGCTGTTGGTAAACCGCAAGAAGGAGCTTGTGTGTTTGGGTTTCTCCATCAACTGCCTGCACTTCACAGAGTTAGCTATGCTAGCCGGCTATCCATCACACGCAGCGTCATGCATGCTTAAGTCGGACGGCTCACATCAAATCAAAAGCTCGGTCTCGGTGGTTCCTGTTAATGAGCCAAGCAGAGGAGGCCGCTCAGCTCAGGGAAACAAAAACACTTCACACACTTTTCTAGGCAGCAGCAACAAATTAAAACGTTGCGATCGGCCATTGGTTTGTTTCCTTTTTGTTAGCCATTTTTCTCTGGCTTGTTTTTCAATTCATCTGGACATTAATGAGCAGGGAAACCACCCTAATCATTTGCCCCATTCTATCAGGATCAACATTCATTTGCCCCAGTCTATCAGGATCAACATTCATTTGCCCCAGTCTATCAGGATCAACATTCATTTGCCCCATGCTATCAGGATCAACATTCATTTGCCCTATGCTATGTGGATTTCCAGTTGAGCCCTCTCATTACACAGACGTCATTATAGCTTTGAAATGTCACAACTTCAGTATCGGACCAAAGTCCTACGATCTGAACTGAGACTGATTGTCAGTGTTTTTATCTTCTCTGCTTTTGCTTTGCTTTCTTCTCAGATTCCTCTGTTCTGTGTCCTGAGGTGTTTCTCATGGCCTACAGCACACCCAAAGCTTCTGTCAGCACCATTAGCCACTCTTGCTAAGCTTGGCCAGACTCAACTTCTGCAGGAATCCAGCAGACTTTCTCCAAGGTGCATTTGGGGCTTTGCACACCCCAAATAATTGGCAGACTGCCTTGCCTAAATGTATCATTTACCACAATTTCAGCATAATTCAGTCAGCAGCCGAAGCTTGTTGGACTGTGACTGTGCCAGCCTACACTGACCTGTATTTGCATCACTCAGCGTTTGTGTGGGCAAGCCAGTCTGCTCTGCTCTCTGCTTTTTGGTGTGTTGGTGTAAGAGCTTAATAGAAGGAATGCTAGTTCTTTTCAGCCTGTATTGGGTAGCGTCTTATTGCCGAGATTTATTCCACAGCATGTAGTGTGACCATGTTTCTGGTTTTCAAAAGAGCACATTTTGGAGAGAGGAAGCTTAGAACAGCCAGACTCCCACAGAGAAGGGGTACTGAGGCTTGGATAGATAACACTATCCAACACTATGTAACACTGAGCATAAGATGAGATGTCTGTAACACTGAGAATGAGATGAGATGTCTGTAACACTGAGAATGAGATGAGATGCCTACGTATAACACTGAGAATGAGATGAGATGCCTACGTATAACACTGAGAATGAGATGAGATGCCTACGTATAACACTGAGAATGAGATGAGATGCCTACGTATAACACTGAGAATGAGATGAGATGCCTACGTATAACACTGAGAATGAGATGCCTATAACTAGAATCTAGAATCTCATTTCTCATCTGGGGGTATGTGTCAGTGTTTATAAATGTTGGCCTATGAGAAGTGTATAAGAAACCCTTTGGTGAAGTATCCAGTTGCATAGTTTATGTTATTTTTCAGTAATGTAACTAAGAGTGTGTGTATGTGCGTGTGTGTGTGTGAGAGAGAGAAACAGAGACATCCCAGACATTTTTGGTGATTCAGACATCTCAGGCAGAGGCACTACTCAGGTCCTGTCTGGTCTGGGTCAAAAGAGATTGGTTTGGTCATTGTAATCTATTAGAGGGAGGGTAATGACTCAGTGTGTATTATTCTGACACCCAAGTAGCATGATGCATGCCTCACTTTTAACTGAGTTATCATGTCTGCAGGTGAAAACGCATGCTAACTGCATGCTAACTTACCCTCAATACAATTGAATGCTAAACTCGGACCCTGAGAGACCAAACGTCTGTCTGTGAGGTTGGTCTGGCATGTGGGCCTAAATGCCATGTATGCTGCAGGCCCAGCCGTTTTATAGCCTGACAAAGGCAGCTTTGTACCCCTGGTAGGCGTAGAGATTTAGCATTTTAAGTTCATTCTGTCCTTCACCACACAGCATCCCTTTGAGTTTGTGTGTCTGTGTGTGCATGCATGTGTGTGTGTGTTTATTTGCGTGTGCTTGTGTGTGCGTATGCGTCTCTCTTTGTGTGTGTGTGTGTGTGTGTGTGCGCGTCTGTGTGTGTGTGCATGTGTGTGTACGTGTGTGTCTGTGTGTGTGTGTGTGTGTGTGTGTGTGTGTGTGTGTAGCTCACCCCTGCTCTCTGCCTGTCTTCTCTCTCTGAGGAGGGTCACTGCACCCTCACGCTTTAACAGAAGCTGACATTTCAAAAGTATTTCCAAAGCGTAACCAGCGCCTGCCAAGGGTGGGCATCTTTAGCGAGAAGGCACCTCTATATCACCAGTGCGGTGGGCACCACAGTTCTCTGGGCTCTTTTTTTACAAGAGAAGCTTCATTCAGAAACTTTATGGATATCATCAAGGACTCTCTGCTACTCTAAATAGCCCTGACCAATCAAGTGTCCAGCCACTGAGTGGACAGTGATGCTCTCTCATCTTAAATCAATTCCATGCCTCCATGCCCTGATCTCCAGAGGTCAGCAGTGTCCTGTCACTCACTGGGTGGCAGGAGAGCTTGGATACAAGGGTGCTTAAGATTATATGTAAGATTATATTTAAATTTACCACCCAGAGTAGTGATAGAGCTAAGCCCTCACACACACACACACACACACACACACACACACACACACACACACACACACATACACACTGTGAAGCACATGTCTTGCAGAGAGACAAGGTCAGTATGAGGGGAAGTGTGACCCTTTTGTCTTGGCCTCGCTCACACACTCTCACTTTCACAGTCACACACTTTCTCACTCTCTCTCTCTCACACACACACATTGAGACATGCACCACCTCCCCCCCACCCCCCAACACAAGCACACACACACACACACACACACACACACACACACACATACACACACACAATCACTCTCAAATGCACATATACTTACAACCCATACAATACACACACACATTCTCATTCAGACAGCCTCAGCCGTACACTGGGAGATTGAGCAACGGCCTTTCTCTCTCTCTCTCTCTCTCTCTCTCTTTCTCTCTCCTGTGGATCAGAATAAGGCTGGGATGATGAATGGCCTGAGCGATGGTGAAGTGGGGCTGAGGCTGCGACTGTGGCTTTGGCGGCTTCTGCTCCCAGATGATGGCAGTTGCTGATAGCTTCTCCCAGGCCAAGACTCTTTGCGCTGATGCACACAGCCTTCACGCCTCCGTCTGAAGATTGGCTTGTCGATACCTGCCACACCCAGCCACTGTGCTGCTACTGAGGGTTTGGCTTAGTCAGGGGCTGAACCCTACACCTGAGTCTGTCTCTCCCAGATGGGATGCTGGCAGCGCCATTTATCAAGCTGTCACTCACTCAGCGCTGAAAATGAACACGTACTGAGGTCTGTCAGGGGCCGCCATGTCTTAGACACCTGTCCAGATAGAGCAAGGGCCCACAGCAAACACTGCGATGGCCGCTGTGCCGACTCAGCAAGAACTCCACACAAGGCTAAAATTTCCATCTGGAAATTCATTACAGCCTGCAAGAGGTGATGTTTTCTTGGCACAGCTGGTCTTTGGTGTGTGGGGTTCAAGCAAACATTGTGGATGACAAGTGTGTGTGTGTGTGTGTGTGTGTGTGTGTGTATGTGTGTGTGTGTGTGTGTATTTCCCAGAACCAAGCTTTTCCACAGGTCATGCAAGCCCACTCTTAGGGCATTGTGTGTGTGTGTGTGTGTGTGTGTGTGTGTGTGTCTGGGATTGTGTGTGTGTGTGTGTCTCCACTAAAGTACCACTATCAAGTTACAGGGAAACATCCATCACAAGATGCGACTGGCAAGTTTAAACGTAAGGGTGGATTTGGTTTCAAATCTATATTTGATTTAATTACTGTAAGTATTTCAGATTTTTTTTGTTGTTGTTGTTGGTTTGATAATAAATTGAGGTGACAGGTTTTGTGGGATCCACAGCCTCCTAAAACAGCCATATAAACGAGAGGTTTGAGTGGGTGAGTTTTCAACAGGTGCTTTGATTATGGGACAGGAGAACATGATCGCCTTCTGTGGTTACGGGGTCCAGGGAGAGGAAATACCAAAGTCTTCATGGCTGTGTGTGTGTGTATGTGTGTGTGTGTGTGTGTGTGTGTGTGTGTGTGTGTGTGTGTGTGTGTGTGTGTGTGTGTGTGTGTGTGTGTGTGTGTGTGTGTGTGTGTGTGTATGTGTGTGTGTGTATGTGTGTGTGTGTGTGTGTGTGTGTGTGTGTGTGTGTGTGTGATGTCGGGATGTCTGAGAAGCCTGCAAACCCTCCAGAGCCTCCAAAACAGATGTGGGGAAAATGAGGGACACTCAGGGGTGCAGTGATTCCAACCCCATGACCATGTGACCTTTAGTGTCTTACAGTGACCACAGAACAGGATGGCAGCCCCATCCCACCCACACACACATGCACATGCACACGCACACACACACACACACACACACACACACACACACACACACACACACACACACACACAGACAGACAAAAAAAATGTCTGTGTATGGAGAATATGATGGACAGACTAAAGGTCGTTCAAGGTCAGCGGCCTTCAAGCAATTATGTGTTCAACTCTGGCAAAAATCTTGCTGAAGTACTGAAGCCATAAAGGACTGAGAGACAAACAAAGGTGTGTGTGTGTGCCACATACTGTGTGTGTGTGTGTGTGTTGTGTGCCACATACTGTGGTATTTCATTTGGAGAGTGAATCACAGTGAATGTTTCACATATTAGACCATATTTAAATACATAGATGAACAAACATACAGTAGCTAACCTTTGACACTAATATGGTAAAGTGTGTCCATATTTATAAAACATAGATGAACAAATGTCGCTGACCTTTGACACTTAGGCTAATTAAGCATGGGCATATTGTTGCAAATCTGTAACCAATGTTAGCACAGCTAAACGGCATGAATGCATGTAGGTTTGTGTGAGTCTGTGTCCATGCAGTCATGTGTGTGTGTTTGTGTGAGTCTGTGTCCATGCAGTCATGTGTGTGTGTTTGTGTGAGTCTGTGTCCATGCAGTCATGTGTGTGTGTTTGTGTGAGTCTGTGTCCATGCAGTCATGTGTGTGTGTTTGTGTGAGTCTGTGTCCATGCAGTCATGTGTGTGTTTGTGTGAGTCTGTGTCCATGCAGTCATGTGTGTGTGTTTGTGTGAGTCTGTGTCCATGCAGTCATGTGTGTGTTTGTGTGAGTCTGTGTCCATGCAGTCATGTGTGTGTGTTTGTGTGAGTCTGTGTCCATGCAGTCATGTGTGTGTGTTTGTGTGAGTCTGTGTCCATGCAGTCATGTGTGTGTTTGTGTGAGTCTGTGTCCATGCAGTCATGTGTGTGTTTGTGTGAGTCTGTGTCCATGCAGTCATGTGTGTGTGTTTGTGTGAGTCTGTGTCCATGCAGTCATGTGTGTGTGTTTGTGTGAGTCTGTGTCCATGCAGTCATGTGTGTGTGTTTGTGTGAGTCTGTGTCCATGCAGTCATGTGTGTGTGTTTGTGTGAGTCTGTGTCCATGCAGTCATGTGTGTGTGTTTGTGTGAGTCTGTGTCCATGCAGTCATGTGTGTGTGTCTGTGTGAGTCTGTGTCCATGCAGTCATGT
>JAIFZK010000023.1:17277500-17280000 GCA_027481765.1 Tenualosa thibaudeaui | reverse complement strand
TTTTTAGATAGTCTGGAAGATATACACTGTAACAGGGTCAAGGTGGGTTTGAGCTGAGGTTAGTATTGCAACAATAAAAAAGCTTTCAAGATGTGGAGGGCTGTAAATCAGTGTGGGGGCCGCAGCAGAGTCTGAGACTACACACACACACACACACACACACACACACACACACACACACACACAGGAAAGCACCCTACTAAAACACATAGGCCTATACAGCCCACTGACTGGCTTCAGGCTCCTTCACAGACAGCAGTTATGCTAAACCTCATCCAACTCATGCTCACCGATGCTAACTCACGCTAGCTAATGCTAAACCTAATCCAAACTCATACTCACTGATGCTAAATCCTGCTAGCTCATGCTAACTCCCAGCATAGGGGAATATGACCATTCAACAGTTAGGACACCATAAGACCTTGTAATGCATTATGATACAACAGGCTCAGCTTACAGGCAGGCTAGAGCATCATAACACTTTATTGCAGTATAAACTTGTGTCAATCACTGCAAAGCATTATAAATACTTTATAACCCTTTATGAATATGAACAAATGCCTTTATTGTGCTTCATGGATAAAGACTTATAAAGACTATAATATGTGTGAACTGTAACTCAACAATGTTTAAGTCTTAAAGCTTGAAGTATCGTAAAGCTTTTCTACCTTCTGATAATGGCATTCTGATGAAGTAAATACTAGTCACTAAAGAACAGTAAATGGCACATGTATAACTATAGCTACTTACATTTCTAAAGCGCTTTTCATCACACTTTACAGTTTCAAGCACTTTACAGTGGAAGAGGACCTCAGCACCCATCTGGTATGGTGCACCAGAATGCCCACAACACACCAGCCCACACACACACACACACACACACACACACACACACTTGTTCCCTGTCCTTAATGTGAAGTGCTTGTGATGAGCTTAGTGCTTCCTGACAGTTGTGTCTGAACGTGAGCCATCATGTTTCCCCACAAGTACACCCTCTACATCTCTACATGGTGTGTGTGTGTGTGTGTGTTTATGAAGTGTGAATTAGTGTTTGTGGGTGGGTGTGTTTGAGTCTGTCAGGCCCTCTGCCCCCTGTACTCACATTCCCCCCATATCAGAGCAGAGGGGATGTGTGCTGGAATGTGCCCTGTGTGTGTGTGTGTGTGTGTGTGTGTGTGTGTGTGTGTGTGTGTGTGTGTGTGTGTGCACATGCTCTCTTTGGCACACTGCTCTCATGTCATCACAGCCATCACCCAGCAGGGGCTCCTGGGCGTGGCAGAGTAACATTTGCTCTAGACATGTGACTGGTCACACACACACGTACGCGCGCACACACACACACACACACACACACACACAGAGGATATACAGTACACTAACAGAGTCTTTCACACAAAAACATACTCACTCCCTCTGAAGTTTATACCCACCCACTCATACACACACACACACACACACACACACGCACGCATACACACACACACACACACACTAGTGGACAACATCTGAGAGCTCTAAGACATACCATGAATCTAATCTTGCCCCCCCACGCCCCACCCCCCGACACACACACACACCATCACCCACCCTCCACCACCCCACCCGAGACAGTCGCACAAAAGCACATCCTTTCTTAGCTCACTCCCTCTATCTGTCTCTCGTTCGCACACACACACACACACACACACACACACACACACACACACAGCCCAGAGAACAGAGAATAGGCTTTGTGTTCTTGGGAGAGGATCAAAAGTTGAGAACTGCATGACCTCACTGTCTCCCTATGCCCAATTTTCTGACTTCTGCCAGCACCCCATAGATCCTAACAAGCCACACACACACACACACACACACACACACACAGCCCAGCTGCTTCTGCAGTAGCTCAGTAATGGCGCAACCCATCACTTCAGTAAGAACTGTCATGTTTGTTTAAAACAGAATATAAAAACACACACACAGAAAAATCCCACCTCCATTGAGGCAATGCCTGTGTCCCTGTTGTAGCGGTCATGGGGGGACTCAACAGTGTTAACGTTTATTTATGAAAGCAGAGTCTGAAAAAGCCAGCAGATAATGCTTCACCCCGTACCTTCCCCTGTACCTGATGGAATTCTAATTATATGGTGCGTGGGGTGTCTGTTCCATTATCGATTTACCATAATGCTCCAGGAGGGATGGTCCAGCGCTTGGCTTCCATTAAAAAGTCATTGGAGCGGCTATGACAGGGGGATGTATGGGTCCTGGGGCGATAAGCCGGCAGAGCCAGGAGCACTGGGCCCCTCGGTGGCAAACACAGAGGCTGGTTCAGCCCAGACCCAGTCTGAAGCCCAGCAGATTGGCCAAACTGCAAGCAAGCATCAGACTGTCTCATAGTACTAAATGCTCTCTGGCCACATGGAATATGTCACATTAGCCATTCTATTCTGTCAGATTTCTTATTCAAACTTGCAGAGCAACACTAGCAAGATTACAGCACTGAGGTGTGTGACACCAC
>JAIFZK010000023.1:17262500-17275000 GCA_027481765.1 Tenualosa thibaudeaui | reverse complement strand
TGGTGACACTCACACACATACACACTCACACAACAAGGAATATACAGAGTTGTTCACAGACACAGACACAAGTACACACACACACTCATGCACATGCACCCACACATTCTGACATTTCAGACACGCACACAGCAAAGAGAGATGGACGGAGTGTGACCTGACCTTTGACCTCCTCACTGAGGACTGATTTACTGTCTTCACCTCAGGGTCACCCAGGCGACCAGTTCAGGCTGTCAGCTGTGCCTGCTTCACCACCCAAAGAGTGGGAACCGCTCTGGCTGAGATACAGCCCACAGTCCACATACATACACATGCACGCACGTGCACACACACACACACACACACACACACACACACACACACACCTTTTCCTCCTCCTCCTCCGCCCCCTCAATCTCATCTGCCAGCCAATGAAGCAACATCTGTGGAATGTTAATCTGGGGAGGGGAGGGGTGGTGAAAGTGGGGGTGGTGGTGGTGTGGTGTGTATGCGTGTGTGTGTGTGTGTGTGTGTGTGTGTGTGTGTGTGTGTGTATGGGAGAGGGGTCATCTCTTCAGAAGCCTTGTCTCCAGCCAGTGCCACACACCCTGTTCTGTGGATGTGTGACAGGATGGGTGACTTGTTTTTCACCACTCCACTTCTTTCTTTCTATTTCTATCACTCTTTGTCTCTCTCTTTCTCTTTGTCTCTCTCTTTCTCTTTGTCTCTCTCTTTCTCTTTGTCTCTCTCTTTTCTTTGTCTCTCTCCTTCTCTTTGTCTATCTCTTTCTCTTTGTCTCTCTCTTTCCTTCTTTGTCTCTCTCTTTTCTTCTTTTTCTCCTCCTCTCTATCCTCTTCTCTTTTCCTCCCTGCCTCCACACTGTGCCTTCCTTCAACACAACTCCCCATCCAGGGTCAGTTTAAACTTGGAAAGGTACCTGGAGCGTCTTCTGCCATTGGACATTACCCTGGAAAGACGTAGTGTAGGCTGGACTGCCCAGCCCAGTAGATGTGACCCTGGTGAGATGTAGGCTGGACTACCCAGCCCAGTAGATGTGACTCTGGTGAGATGTAGGCAGAGCTATCAGCCCAGTAGATGTGACTCTGGTGAGATGTAGGCTGGACTACCCAGCCCTGTAGATGTGACTCTGGTGAGATGTAGGCAGAGCTATCCACTGTTGAGTTGTAATTATTACTATCCACTGTTGAGATGTTATTGTTACACTGTAGAGGTGTATGTATTCCACTATAGTGTGGCAGTGGTAAAAGAAAAAGATTTGGTGCCATACAGTGAGGGGGAGGACAGTGAAGGGGAGTTTAGTTCATTTATGTTAGGGCCTACACGTTAGCATATAATTCACAATACAGAGCTGTTATGGTAATATTTCTCCTTTAATGTTCATGAATGAAGCTTTAACCACTTAATGTAACAGTAGAGTCTGTGGTATATCTTATATTAGGTGCATATATCTACTAGGTGCATATATCTTATATTTTAGGTGCATTACATGTCAAACATACATGTGAAACAGCCTTACTATTTTACTGTAATGTACAACAATGAAGCTTTAATGGCAGTAGTTTATATACTGTACCTAGTGTGTGTGTGTGTGTTCATGATGTTAACTGTTTGATATTCTTAAACAGGACAATGAATCATGTGTATGCAGTAGCTGATCTTGCAGTAATAAGCCATGATCCTTAGCCTTTCACTCTACACACACACACACACACACACCTCCAATATTCATCCCCCAGGTGGGCTAAGGAAGACATCCATGGACATCCACCAGCACTACACTCATGGTATCAGTCCCTCCAGTTTGTCACCATTTTGCAATCACTTAAAATCCCACAAAATAAAGGATTAACTGCAAATTTTTGAAAAAATCAAACGATGTTGGAATAAAAATCATGATGGAACGATTGGAATTTCAACTAATTTTCTTGTTCCGTTGAAGGCAGCTTCTCTCTGCCTCTGCCTCTGGCTCTGGCAAACTGTCTTCATAATAATTTAAAAGTGAGCCATAATTAAGTTACGTTCTGTAGGCCCACTAAGGGAAAGATAGCAAGCGTGATAGCACAACAAACCTGGGCATAGACTAAACAACTCCTGTCCAGTTTGTGCAAACACTTGCCATCAACGCAACGGAGATATTTCAGCTGATGTGGGCGTCTGTTAATAATGAGGCTGTATGACATAAAAGGTACATGCATGGTGGGCCCATAAACACCTTCTTTGTCTCTCTCTTTCTCTTTGTCTCTCTCTTTTCTTCTTTTTCTCCTCCTGTCTATCCTCTTCTCTTTTCCTCCCTGCCTCCACACTGTGCCTTCCTTCAACACAACTCCCCATCCAGGGTCAGTTTAAACTTACATGGAAAGGTACCTGGAGCGTCTTCTGCCATTGGACATTACCCTGGAAAGACGTAGTGTAGGCTGGACTGCCCAGCCCAGTAGATGTGACTCTGGTGAGATGTAGGCAGAGCTAAAGGATTAACATAAACACCCTAAAGTTGTTCAGTGATGTTCTCCCTCTCTACCACCATCACGCTAATTAATCTAACACTCAAGAGGTTATCTTTAAAAGCATTATCTAATGACTCCGGCAAAGATGTTAACTTGACAACATTCACCAGAAGACCATGTTGCCTGTGTAATTTCTTGTCTGCAAATACAGTTATGTTGTTTTGTGGTCTTGGAAGAAATAAAAAGGCTACTCGGAGCCCTAAAAATAATTATCTTACATGATTTTGTCCATAAAGAAGTTCTGTAGCCTAAATGTCCACATAGCCTACTCAGTCGCCCATTTGTGTTACTCAATGGCCCATATGTGTTACTCAAGTCAAATAGGCTGTCCTAGGCCTACATAACCTACTCACCTACTTTTATAGCAAGTCAGATGACAAGTGTTGGCAATAGGCCTGCATATTCTTAGTATCAGTATTTATTCTTATTCCACAACTTCTAGGGATTGATTGGCACTCAATGGAGAATTTTGAAGGTGAGGCAAATCATCGCCAATGAGAGAACGACTGCAGTACATACCTGCACAGACATGACTTTCTGATGCATGGGAACCTGTTGGTGTGCTATGTAAAAGCAAAGGCTTTTCATCTAGCATGTCTGCTATATTGGTCCCAGGGTAGATGGAGTTTAAAGTGAAAAATAATTCTAAATTCTTCACAAATTTTAAGAAAATACTGCCGCAAAATCAAGCATTGTGATGGCAAAAAACTCCCCTGTTGGATTACAGTAAAGTACTGTCAATTCCAGATCTCTCGGTGCCTCTGTAATGTTCGTCCTGAAGAAGGGTGTCTCCTGAGGTCTGCAGAAATGGGGCTTTGCACACTAAGACCGGACCAGACTATACTGGACCAAACTAACTGGACCAGATTGGACCAAACTGAACTCCCCCTAACAGGGAGTGGGCGCTGCCTTAACTCTGTCTGGACCTTTTCCATGGTTCCTGTGTGTCTTTTCTCTTAAGGTTCTCTCCTGTAGCCAGGTCAGGCCGTGCCGTGGGCTTTTTAAGGCTGTGTGTGCACTCGCTCTCAGACTCAAGGTGCGAGCACTTCATCAAGGCAGGATTAAACAAAATTCAGAAGTGACATTGAAGTTGTACAGGATTAGACATGCTCTTCGGTCACACAGCATACAGGCAGACACACACACACACACAGGCACGCACGCTCACTCACACACAGAGAAAATGAAAGTACTGCCGACATGGAAACACATTTAAATACTTACACTCACTTGCATAGCATAAAAACACATATGCTCCCACACAGACACACACACACACACACACACATGTATGCACAGTTACAGACATAATCAAAAGTTAACTTTTACAAAGAGTGAATGTGTGTGTGTGTGTGTGTGTGTATGTGTGTGTGTGTATGTGTATGTGTGTGTGTGTGTGTGTCTGTATGTGTGTGTGTGTGTGTGTGTATGTGTGTATGTGTGTGTGTGTGTGTGTGTGTGTGTGTGTTTCACGCATGCGTTTCTTCACCCCCATGTGCTCACCAAGGCCCATTATTCCTCCGATTTCCCTCTTTGGCTCCCAGCTTCTCATGCAGCTGTTTACTCTCAGACTGCAGGTCTCAGACTAAACATACTCAAACTCATACATAAACATGAACATGAACACACACATACACACACACAAACACATGCCTACACATATACATTGTTCAGATTCAACTCACTCAAACACATGAATATGAACACACACACACACATACACACACTGTTTGTACAGGATTAAGCCATATACTGTTGGTGGATGAGGGCTGCCTCTATCAGACTCTGATGCTGTGTTTATTTCACTAATTACAGAAAAACACATGAAGACAAAGAGAGGAGTGATTTTACTATCAACTAACATCTAACAGTAAAGCCTTGTAACCCACACACACACACACAGACACACACACAGACACACACACACACACACACACACACACACACACACACACACACAAAAGCCAATAAGGGGAGTGATATAACAGTGGACCAGCAGACAAAGAAAAATGAGCAGAAACAAGGAGAAAAAAAACTCTCAGAGTGGAAGCACACATGACGCTGTTTACTAACCTGCACATCTTCTCAGATCTCAATAAGAATCAAACAATCTGAGCCATGTGGCTCACATGCAGGTAAACAAACATGTAGGAGACCTCCTTTAATCTCACCATTCAGCCCTACCTACCTGAGGAGGAGATGAAACAAAATAGGACTAATACAACAAAAGCAACTGCCAGCGATTAGTTATTATCATCCCAACAGACAAGATGCTCTTTTCAGTCCCTTTAGTTTCACTGGGGGTTTGGTGCTGCAGCCCCCCTGCCTATCCCAATGCTGCATCTCTAAGGCCTTCCAGGAAGACGCCCATGTTTGGTGTTTGGAGTTTCAGTCATTGCTCACGTACTGGTCATCACAGGGGTGTCTGAGGCACCCATCAACAACACTCCATGACTAACCTCAAAGAAAACTTCCCAAGATGCTTCACTGTCTGGAATGTGGTGGGTCACGGTGCTGGCTAAGTGCTGCAGGGCGGGTTCTTGACCGACGTGCTCAGCGGTATGGCTTAGGGAGAGGAGATGAGTCTGACTTATCTGTGTTAGAGACCCTGAAATAGAGCTCTGTTCTGACACCCTGTCTGTCTGTCATGGTGTGTGTGTGCATGTTTGTGTGTTGGAGTGTGTGTTTGCATGTGTGGTTTGTGTGTGTGTGTGTGGTTTATGTTAGTGTGTGTGTGTGTGTGTGTGTATGATCGCCTGTCTCACCCAGCACATCAGCACTCATCACTTAGGTTGAGGCGGCTTTGGCACAGGTCAGTTTGGTCAGCCAGGGCAAGGGTCACTAGGACACACACACACACACACACACACACACACACACACACACACACACACACACACACCAAAAGACTGGGATGTGTGTTGTGATGTTTCAAATCACAGCGCTTAGAGAGCAGATAAAACTGTTCTTCCTCACTAAAACGAGATGAGTGGCTTTACTATAAGGAAAAGGGTGTGTGTGTGTGTGTGTGTGTGTGTGTGTGTGTGTGTGTGTGTGTTTGGTGACACTGGAGGCCAGTCTTTCACAGCTCATTCAGGTCACATAACCTCAGATTTACTCTAAAGTTTCAGATGCACAGAGGGACATTATGTTCCATTTGAAGTGACTTTGTGAAGTTTGCTCAGTATAATTGTCTTTTGGTTCTAAAGGTCTTTTGCAGCACAATCAGCGAGAGGCCTTGAGATTCCCTACAGTCATTAGACAGGCCTGGGGTAAACTACACTACTTCATAGACCCTCTCTCTTCATTTATCCCTCATTTAGTATTGTATTTATACAGCACCTTTTACAATAGTATTGTATTTATACAGCACCTTTTACAATAGTATTGTATTTATACAACACCTTTTACAATAGTATTGTATATATACAGCACCTTTTACAATAGTATTGTATTTATACAGCACCTTTTACAATAGTATTGTATTTATACAACGCCTTTTACAATAGTATTGTATTTATACAATGCCTTTTACAATAGTATTGTATTTATACAGCACCTTTTACAATACTGTTGCCTCATGGCTCACTGTGACCACCAAAAGTCTTCATACTTCATCCAAAATTACTACATCCACTGTATTCTTTCTTAATTGCTTTGATACTGCTGTCACTTCACATGTTCAAATCAGTTATCAACACAGACCTAAACTGATGCACTCTGCCCAAAATTTATCTCCATCAAAACGCATTTTGTTTGCAAAAGGCTCTGATGGAGATAAAATGCTGAAAACATGCAGCAAAAGCACATTTTTTCTTGAAACAACAAAATTTGTGGTCAAGTCCGTGAGCACTTTCAAGCAATCATAGCACAACAAAATGCAGATGCCTTGCTTTCAAAATCAGCAGGGTTAACTGCCTTGGCAACATGCAAACACACAACAGCACTTACAGACACATGCACACAATGTTCTTCATACACTGAAGTCAATTCAAAATGTTCATTGATACAGACCATACTTTTATCATTACTTTCTATGCTCTTGGTTCTTTGACCCACCCTTCCTAATAGCAAGCTGCAAAGGCAGAATCTTACATGCATGATGAATCATTGTGGGCTGAAGGATTTTGGAGGAGGAGACAACGAAAGACAATGAAAATTCATACGTATGCAGAATATATTTATTTATTTATTTATTTATTTATTCATTTTCTGTGAATAGATGTTTGTCATTGGTCCAAGCTGAAATCCAGTTAAGTCTGGACACTGTCTATTAAAGCTGTGTCAAATGTGTGTCAAAAGGGGGGTGAGAAATATGTGAAACCAATGAACATGTGTGTACAGAAATGGAAAGGATGGTTCTGCAGTGTACTAAGGAAGGATGAAGATGAGGTGGATCCCAGTTTCATTACAGTAAGTGCACTTAGCGGTCAAGAAAATGCAACTGTTTTGATTTGGGTAGGCTATCTAAATGCCTGCAAAACTTGCTGTAGTTGTACATAATTGTTTTGATTTGAGTAGGCTATCTAAATGCCTGCAAAACGTGCTGTAGTTGTACATAATTGTTTTGATTTGAGTAGGCTATCTAAATGCCTGCAAAACTTGTTGTACATAATTGTTGGAATTGAACACAATTGTACACAGTTTGTTGGAACTGAACATTGACTAGGAGAAGTATCCATGAATTTCAGATGAGTGGTGATTGAAAGCCTTTGTCCTAAAGCAATGCAAAAGAGAACACTGTTTGGCTCCCATAGTCTATGGCAATGTGTTAAGAGTTTTGAAAAAGTTGACATTGCTCTGAGAAATTAAATTGTGAAAATTGTAAAAAAAAACTGTAATGTTTGTGTGTGGGTGTGTCTGTGTGTGTGTGTGAGAGAGAGCGAGAGAGAGAGAGTGAGAGATTATGTGAGCATGTGTGTTTGTGTAAGGGTTTCAGTGTCTTAATGTCTGTGTGTGTGTGTGTGTGTGTGTGTGTGTGTGTGTGTGTGTGTGAAAGTAGGCCTTGGCAGGACACTTATCCCCAGTGGACCCAGTCAGACAAGCTGGAGAGAAATAGAAGGGGGTAGAGAGGGAGAGAGAGAGAGGGGGAGGGAGAGAGAGAGAAAGAAAAAGATTTGATTTTGATTTTATACCAAAATTTATTTGAACACACGAGAGAAGAGAGAGAGAGAGATATTTGATTTAGATTTTATCCAAAACTCTATCTGACCACATGAGAGAGGAGAGAGAGAGAGAGGGAGAGAGAGAGAGGGAGAGAAAGAGAGAAGATGCCTCAGAATTGAGACTGATTGGGTGAGCAGAGGCAGTGGCACCTCCCTGGTCTGCAGAAGGAGAAACACACATCAAGCCCTTTCCAGACACCTGATAGTGGAGGGGGGTGAGGGGTGGGGGGGTGTATGGACGGTGTGTGTGTGTGCGAGAGTGGGTGGAGGTTTGGGGGGTGGGTGGAGATGGACGGTGTGTGTGTGTGAGCGAGAGTGGGGGGGGGGGGGGTGGAGATGGACGGCGTGTGTGTACCAAATACCAAAACTATGTCAGAGGAGGAAAGTGTGTGTGTGTGTGTGTGTGTGTGTGTGTGTGTGTGTGTGTGTGTATGCATGTGCATGTATGTGTGTATGGGTTGGCGTCTAGTCTGGGGAATGAACACAGACTTCTCAAATGTGCAAACCCTGAATGCTCAGTCCATTTCTGTCCATTACTTGACATATTGCTGAGGCAACATGTTGACAAGGCAAGATGGACAAATATCTGCTATCTTGGACTTTGATCAAATGAGGGGGTAGTTTTCACCCTTCAGATCTACATGCAATATAAACAAAATCAATGTCCCTATGGGGGTTTCGGCTCGTGCATAGACAACTCCGACACTCTTCACTGAGTTAATGATTTGATGGACCCCAGAGATGGGCATTTTCCCCAGCTCTATGTGGTGTGTCAGCACGACCTAAACTTGTTTTGCTCATTTTAAAATGCTGAAAGGAAGCAGTGTGATAACTGGGCCTTGGCTGCTTGTATGTGTGTTTGCAGTGTGTGTTTGCAGTGTGTGTTTGCAGAGTGTGTTTGCAGTGTGTGTTTGCAGAGTGTGTTTGCAGTGTGTGTTTGCAGAGTGTGTTTGCAGTGTGTGTTTGCAGAGTGTGTTTGCAGAGTGTGTTTGCAGTGTGTGTTTGCAGAGTGTGTTTGCAGAGTGTGTTTGCTATGTGTGTTTTAGAGCTGGAACAGTGTAATTTCCCTTTAGGATGATTAATGTCTCTCTCTCTCTCTCTCTCTCTCTCTCTCTCTCTCTCTCTCTCTCTCTCGCAATCTATCTATCTATATGAAGAGCTATTTTCCAGAACTCTATAAAAGTCATTTAAATGCAATTCATAGACCTTTATTATTTATATTTTCACGTAGCATTGGGACAGTTGTAATTGGGTTAATATTATCCGATTTGTTCTTACTCAAAAGAGTGAGAGTGATTTTACTGATATTAACTGAGAAGCACATTGAAAACACATCATTTTTTAATATATTTAAAAATTGAGATATTGTGTATTTCATCTATCTATCTATCTCTCTCTCTCTCTCTCTCTATATATATATATATATATATATATGTGTGTGTGTGTGTGTGTGTGTGTGTGTGTGTGTGTGTGTGTAATTGAGCATTGTCAGCTGCGGTGCTTTGTACTCTTGTGGAACTGAATGCTGAGCCCAAGTGTTGGTCCCTGTGAATCGAAGGCTGATGTCCAGCTAATAGACCCATTACCATACAGAGCCATCAGTGTTGCAGTCAGGGAAGGGCTGAGCTCAGCTGTAAGATAACTCCAAAATAATCAAGTGTGTGTGTGTGTGTGTGTATGTGTGTGTAGGGGTGGAGGGGAATCTTCCCTAAAGACATGCGCTGGAAGAGGGTGTAATCCTGGAAGAGTGTGTAATTGTGGATGTGAACTGCTGAGGTTATCACACACACACACACACACACACACACACACACACACACACACACACACACACACACACGGAGGAAGGTAATCTTTAACACATCCCATTTCCCCTCCCCTTTGTTGTGAGTCTGTGGAAAAGCAGATATCATATCAGGTTATCATACACAGGCTTAACATACCAGTGCTAAGACAGTGGCTAACAGCAGTCGTCTAATCAGCTAGCTTCAAGCTCACAGCTAGCCTGGAGCAAGGGGTGTTAGACAGGGTTGGCTCCAATCCGCCCTCCCCTCATAGCTAGCTTAGAGCAGGGGGTGTTAGACTCAGAGCTGGCTCCAATCCCCTCATAGCTAGTCTAGAGTAGGGGGAGTTAGACTCAGGGTTGGCTCAAGTGCTCTCCAAACAGCTGCTTCAATGGGTTGCATTAACTGAGGACCTCATCAGGGCATTGTTTTACAATGTGTATTTCTAATAATAAAAGCATTGTTTTGCAGTGTGTTTTTGTAACAGTAAAGGAATTGTTTTATAGTGTGAATTAAATTAAATGATTAAATATATTATTGATCTTTGTGACCCCTGCAGTGGATATAGAGTAATAGAGTCTATGTTTGCCATGCTCGTGGCTAGGGGAGGGCTGGGCTGCAAATTCATGTGGTGTGTACAGATATTATTTTCAGTGAAAGTAATAAAAATGTAAATTTCTAAATAGGATTGTTTTTGAAAACCAGCCATGCAGTGGGAGAGCAGACTCACTGCTGATTGGCTGCCATCTGATCCAATCATGTCACATCTATTTATGGACTTCTCCCAGATACCACAAACCCCAAAGAAATCTGGTGGAGGGTCTCCAAACCGCACTGAAAGCCATGAAATTTGTCTGGGAGGCATCGCTGGGCTAATAATCGACACAATCTCTTCAAAAGAGCCACAATCAAATCACTGTGTCCCTCAGTAGATCTGTGTGGAGTTCCTCTGAATGGAAACCCCACATGTTACACACCACATCCACTCCAGACACACACATACACAATATGGGGAAGAACTCTTGCACTTGCGTCTTAACAACTTCCATTCAGTTCAACTGCGTTCAAGTCAAGTCAGGTCAATAGCATACAATCCCACTCTATTTGTCTCTATACTATCTTGTATTGTATCAAAGAGCCTCCAAAGGGAGTCTATTTGTCTCTATGCTATCCTGTTTTGTATCAAAAGGTCTGAATTGCTCCCTCTAGGGACTCATTGTAATGAACCAACAGCCCAAGTCAATTCTACTCTTCTCCAGATTGAAGGCCAATTCAATTCTACTCCTCTCTAGACTCAAGGCCACTTCAATTCTACTCCTCTCTAGACTCAAGGCCACTTCATTTCTACTTCTCTCTAGACTCAAGGACACTTCAATTCTACTTCTCTCTGGAATCAAGGCACTTCAATTCTACTTCTAGACTCAAGGCCACTTCAATTCTACTCCTCTCTAGACTCAAGGCCCCTTCAATTCTACTCCTCTCTAGACTCAAGGACACTTCAATTCTACTCCTCTCTAGACTCAAGGCCACTTCAATTCTACTCCTCTCTAGACTCAAGGCCACTTCAATTCTACTTCTCTCTAGACTCAAGGACACTTCAATTCTACTTCTCTCTAGAATCAAGGCACTTCAATTCTACTTCTCTCTAGAATCAAGGCACTTCAATTCTACTCCTCTCTAGACTCAAGGCCACTTCAATTCTACTTCTAGACTCAAGGACACTTCAATTCTACTTCTAGACTCAAGGACACTTCAATTCTACTTCTCTCTAGACTCAAGGCCACTTCAATTCTACTCCTCTCTAGACTCAAGGCCACTTCAATTCTACTTCTCTCTAGACTCAAGGCACTTCAATTCTACTCCTCTCTAGACTCAAGGCCACTTCAATTCTACTTCTAGACTCAAGGACACTTCAATTCTACTTCTAGACTCAAGGACACTTCTATTCTACTCCTCTCTACACTCAAGGCCACTTCAATTCTGCTTCAAGACTCAAGGCCACTTCAATTCTACTTCTCTCTGGACTCAAGGCCATTTCAATTCTACTCCTCTCTAGACAGCCCTCAGTACTTATATGACACCACCAATACTGAAGTACATACTAACATGACACCACCAGTACTGTACATAAGTAAGTACATACTAACACCATCATGCAGTGGCTTCAAGGTCAAATGAATGATATGGTGCATATATGCATTCAGAGATATGTATATTCCTATACTGATTATTAAAGTTATACAGAATAGCAGCCCAACCCTTAAACAGTCTGGTGGGTTTGAATACTTTCTGACATTAAACATCACTGTGTGTGTCTGTGTGTGCGTGTGTGTGTAGAGATGCAGTGTGTGCACATTGAGAGCACAGCAGCTCCAAAGGGAAGTCTATAAATATGATGAGCCATGCCCCCTCCACAGACACGTCTGATGGGAGACTCATTGTGTTCAGACACACAGTCCCTTTGCATACATACACACACACACACACACACAAACACAGTCCCTCTGCATACACACCCACCCACCCACACACACACACACACACACAGTCCAGCTGCACACTCACACAAATTATGCCCATGCAGTGTGGAAATAAAGGAAACAGCATGAAAGCATTTTGCCTATGTAATGTTTTCTCTTTCTCTCTCTGTTTTTCTCTCTCTTTTTCTCTTCCTTCCCTCTCTCTCCCCCTCTCTCTCTGTCCTGTGCAGTCCGTTGGGGAAGTAGTGGTGAGTCACCTGTTCAGGAGAGCGTGTGATAGCCTGTGATCTGACCCAGCCGACTAGCCCAAGAGGCAGCCTGGCCCAGCCCTGGCCAGCGGAGCTAAAGGACACAAGCCCTCAAGGCCCCTCGCTTGCTCAGTACTATCTGCCAGAGTCGCTAGATCAGCCTGCCCTTTTTCACACTCTTTTATACACAGAGAGCTGCAGAATATATGTCTAGAATTTTAATTTTTGCGCACACACACACACACACACACACACAGACATACGGAGAGAGAGAGAGAGAGAGAACAAGACAGGCACCACACATAAGAAGTTATCTTCT
>JAIFZK010000023.1:17257500-17260000 GCA_027481765.1 Tenualosa thibaudeaui | reverse complement strand
TCTGCTCTGCTCTCTCACCAGAACCTCAGATTGACAGACATACTTAATCCCCCCCTCTGCATCCCCTCGTCATTCCCAGGGGTCTAAACCCAGCCCAGCCTAGGTTAGCATCTGACTCAGACTAAGGCTTGAAGCATCGGTCTCTCTGGCTGTGTATGTGTTCTGTGAGTGTGTGTGTGTGTGTTTGTGAGTGCTGTTTGCTGTGTGGCTGTTTTGTGTATGCTGTGGGTATGTGTGTGCATGTGTGTGTGTCCTGTTTGCTCACTTAATATCATTTCATATTGATTTCTTGTTGACCTCCTATGAAGTAGTTATCATTCTGTAAGACACTCTTCTCATGCCCCTAATGAAATCAATATCCCTCTTTGAACAGCAGCCTAATATCACAGAACACCTCCACACCTCACTGACGCTGGGGCCGCTGACGCAGGGACCAGCAGCTTGAGAAGCCGACACAGAAAGGCCTGGGTGCAGGATTTCAACTTTTTAAAATTTTATTTCTTGAAACTTTATTTCTTGTGTGTGTGTGTGTGTGTGTGTCCACCTTGATAAAGGCATAGCAAGGCCCGTTGTCAGTAATGGTGAGCTTGAGTGTGTGTGTGTGTGTGTGTGTGTGTGTGTGTGTGTGTGTGTGTGTGTGTGTGTGTGTGTGTGTGTGTGTGTGTGTGTGTGTGTGTTTGTGTGTGTGTGTAGGGGGGGTAGGGCAAGTGAAGGTGGAGGTAAACATACTGATTTAGATTTGAGAAATACGCCTACTGTGAGCGAGTCAATGGAGGTCTTACCGGGAAGCAATGACTGGAACATTTCTGAACGATTTCCAGC
Organism: Tenualosa thibaudeaui; assembly: GCA_027481765.1. Classification (NCBI taxonomy): domain Eukaryota; kingdom Metazoa; phylum Chordata; class Actinopteri; order Clupeiformes; family Clupeidae; genus Tenualosa; species Tenualosa thibaudeaui. The sequence goes on along the minus strand of JAIFZK010000023.1, from coordinate 17,259,178 downwards.
CTGTTGGTGAGAGAGTGTTTTCCAATTATTCACCAACCCACTGTTATCTTCGTTAAAACACACTCCTGTGTGTATTAGTGACATCACGCAAACACACACTCCTGTATCAGTGACATCACCCAAACACACACTCCTGTACGTATCAGTGACGTCCCCTAGAGAGAGCCTCCCAAATCTGCCGCTCCTCACAGGTTCATTCTAGAAGTGCAGAAGTGATAGTGACATCAGGCCAGGTCCTCCTGACAGCACCCGTGGGTCGTGAAGGTGAGTAATGAGTTTTCTGATGACCCATGGACACAGGACGCAAGCACAGCAAATCAATACTGTACATTAGAAGATACACCCCTTTCTCCCTCTCTCTCTCACTTTATCTTTCTTTGATACACATGCACACACACACACACTCACACACATGCACACACACACACACACTCACACACATGCACATACACAAATGCTTTGAAGGCACCAAAGTGACTCAAGGCATACACATATCCAAGAGCACTTGGATTGTCTAAATGAAAGGTTTTGCTGTAATCTGGGTATGTATGGAGTTTTGCATTATTGGTTTTTGATGAGTGAATTAGTGTGAGAGTTGAGAGTTGTGTGTGTGCTGAGAGTTGTGTGTGTTCAGAGTTGTGCGTGTGCTGGGACTTGTGTGTATGTTGAGAGCTGTGTGTGTACTGAGAGTCGTGTGTGTGCTGATTGTTGTGTGTGTGCTGGGAGCTGTGTGAGAGTTGTGTGTGTGCTGAGTTGTGTGTGTACTGAGAGCTGTGTGTGTGCTGAGAGTTGTGTGTGTGCTCATAGTTGTGTGTGCTCAGAGTTGTGTGTATGTTGAGTTGTGTATATTCTGAGAGTTGTGTGTGCTGAGTTGTGTGTGTGCTCAGAGTTGTGTATGTGCTGAGTTGTGTGTGTGCTCAGAGCTGTGTGTGTGCTGAGAGTTGTGTGTGTGCTGAGTGTTTGTGTGCTGGGAGTTGTGTGTGTGCTGAGTTGTGTGTGTGCTCAGAGTTGTGTATGTGCTGAGTTGTGTGTGTGCTCAGAGCTGTGTGTGTGCTGAGAGTTGTGTGTGTGCTGAGTGTTTGTGTGCTGGGAGTTGTGTGTGTGCTCAGAGTTGTGTGTGTGCTGAGTTGTATGTGTGCTGAGAGTTGTGTGTGTGCTGAGTTGTGTGTGTGCTGAGTTGTGTGTGTGCTGAGTTGTGTGTGTGCTGAGTTGTTTGTGTGCTGAGTTGTGTGTGTGCTGGGAGTTGTGTGTGTGCTGAGTTGTGTGTGTGCTGGGAGCTGTGTGAGAGTTGTGTGTGTGCTGAGTTGTGTGTGTGCTGAGTTGTGTGTGTGCTCAGAGTTGTGTGTGTGCTCAGAGTTGTGTGTGTGCTGAGTTGTGTGTGTGCTCAGAGTTGTGTGTGTGCTGAGTTGTGTGTGTGCTGAGTTGTGTGTGTGCTGGAAGCTGTGTGAGAGTTGTGTGTGTGCAGAGTTGTGTGTGTGCTGAGTTGTGTGTGTGCTCAGAGTTGTGTGTGTGCTGAGTTGTGTGTGTGCTGAGTTGTGTGTGTGCTGAGTTGTGCATGTGCTGAGCTGTGTGTGTTCTGAGAGTTGTGTGTGTGCTGAGTTGTGTGTGTGCTCAGAGTTGTGTGTGTGCTGAGTTGTGTGTGTGCTGAGTTGTGTGTGTGCTGAGTTGTGCATGTGCT
>JAIFZK010000023.1:17225000-17242500 GCA_027481765.1 Tenualosa thibaudeaui | reverse complement strand
AAAGGAGGAGGAAGAGGAGGCAGCGTTGGGACTGATGAATTGGAGATTGCGCCATCCACGCTCCAGAAACTAAGCAGAACCTTCAGTGGCTGCCTCACACCTCATCCTCTGCCAGTTGGGTTCGGCTCAGCCCAAGCTGCCCGGCACGGCACGGCACGGCACGGCCCAGTGCTCCTACATTTCCTGCAGGGCGGAGAGAAAGCCCTGGACCAGGCACAGATCAGAGTTCTTGGCTAGGCCCAGGGAATGCAGCACGGGCCGCAAGGAATAGTGTCCAGACAAAACCGAGTGTGTGAGTGTGTAAGTGTGTAAACGCAAACACACAGACACACACACAGACACACTGGCAGAGAGACATCCAGACAGACGGCGCTGAGTGAATCTAAGGGAGCCAAACACCCTGAGAGGGGAGAGGAGCTTCTCAGGTTCAGCCGGACTTTGGGGGCTCAGCTCAGTCAACACCAGGTCTGAGCCCCCTGCTTGAGATGCTTTTATGTGTGTGTGTGTGTGTGTGTCTTTGTGTCTGTGTCTGTCTGTGTGTGTGTGTGTGTGTGTGTGTGTGTGTGTGTGTGTGTGTGTGTGTGTGTGTGTGTTTGTGTCTGTGTGTGTGTGTGTGTGTGAGAGAGAGAGAGAGAGAGAGGATGGAGGGTAGAAAAGCGTGACCAAGTTCAGGAAACTCGGCAGGAAAGGATGGTAATCCCAGTCACCACAGTGAACCTGAGCTGCACTGGGAACCAGAACTTGTTTTCTTTTTTGTATGGACTTTCTTCCCTAGATTAGTGTGTCTGCAATATAAGAGGACATTTCCCTCTCCTCCTGAGTGTGTGTGTGTGTGTGTGTGTGTGTGTGTGTGTGTGTGTGTGTATGTAGGTGTGTGAGTGTGTGTGTGTGTATGTATGTGTGTGTGTGTGTATGTATGCGTGTGTGTGTGTGTGTATGTATGTGTGTGTGTGTGTGTGTGTGTGTGTGTGTGTATGTATGTGTGTGTGTGTGTGTGTGTGTGTGTGTGTGTGTGTGTGTGCTTCCGTGCTTCTCCATGAGCAAGAGAGAGAGGGACTGCTAGATGTAGAGAGACAGAGAAGAAGAAACAGGAAAGAGAGAAAAAAAACAAAAATGTGAGATGAGATGTGAGATTATGAAAAGGAAAAAAAAAGCGAAGAAGAGATAGAGAAGAGTTGTGGGGGAGAGAGAGGGAGAGAGAAGGATGTGAAGAATAACAAAAACAGGAGGAATTCAGAGAGGAGGAGAGGAAGGCGGCCCAGAAGAGTTGGAAGTAGTTGTGCAGTGCAGGCATCTCCACAACAAAGAGCTCCAGCCTCCAGCCTCCAGCCCTCCAGCCCTGCAGATCCAGCCCTCCAGCCCTCCAGCCCTCCAGCCCTCCAGCCCTGCAGATCCAGCCCTCCAGCCCTCCAGCCCTCCAGCCCTGCAGATCCAGCCCTCTAGCCCTCCAGCCTCCAGCCTCCAGCCCTCCAGCCCTCCAGCCCTGCAGATCCAGCCCTCCAGCCCTCCAGCCCTGCAGATCCAGCCCTCTAGCCCTCCAGCCTCCAGCCTCCAGCCCTCCAGCCCTGCAGATCCAGCCCTCCAGCCTTCAGCCTCCAGCCTCCAGCCTCCAGCCCTGCAGATCCAGCCCTCCAGCCTCCAGCCTCCAGCCCTCCAGCCTCCAGCCCTGCAGATCCAGCCCTCCAGCCTCCAGCCCTCCAGCCTCCAGCCTCCAGCCCTCCAGCCTCCAGCCCTGCAGATCCAGCCCTCCAGCCCTCCAGCCCTGCAGATCCAGCAAGGGAACCCCAGCGCCAGAGAGGGAGAAATATTATGACCGCCTTTCCTTTAGGCATGTTTGAAGCTGTCACCCACATCACCCTGGGGTTAAGAGCCATACACACACACACACACGCACACACATACACTCACACACATGCACACACACACGCATGTACACACACACCCTTGAGGGCAGGTGTGTGTGTGGAGGTGTGTGTGGTGGCGTGTGTGTGTGGGTGAATGAAAACTGAGGGTGGGCAGAGAGATAGGGGTAGTGGAGATGAAAAAAAGTGCAGGGGGGAAAACATGCTTCCTACACCACTGATGAGGGATGCTGGCGGTATGACTGAGTCTTTCACCACACACACACACACACACACACACACACACACACACACGTACACACACACATAGGCTGTATAAATGTACCTCTCACCATATACAAACAAACACACACAGACACACACCTTATGCCTGTAACTGTCATCACCCACACACATACACAGACAGTCTGACACTGCATGGGTCAGGTCAACTAGAACAGGGCCAGACTGGAGCAGAGCACCTGGGCCTCAGGAGTGCCTCATAGACACTGCCCCCCCCCCTCTTCTGCTCTCCTCTCCTCCCTTCTCTTTTCCTCTCCTCTCCTCTTTTCTCTTCTCCTCTCCCCTCTCTTTTCTTCTCCTCTCCACTGCTCTGCTAGTGTAACATGTCCTTACAGGTCCTCCAGGCCACAGTGATGGCGCCATAATGGTTGCTGATTAGAGCACCAGAGCTCATGGACCAAGCCTGATGAGCGACACACACACACACACACACACACACACACACACACACACACACACACACACACACACACACACACACGTAACCCCCCTCTCCTTTTGTCCTCAAAGCTTTGAGCTAGTCACCCTTCTGGTGATGAGATAATCAGTGTCAGCCTTGAACCTGTCATCACACACACACACGCACGCTAAAGATCAGATGTGGCTGCCTTTATTATGCGTCATCTTTGGTGAGTGACTCCCAATAGCGCTAGCCATGCTAATGTGAAATGGCACACAGACACAAAGAGCACTGCCTGCATTTTATTAAGGTCTTACACACACACACACACACACACACTATGTCTTTTCAGAATGCCCTTCTATCTAAGCACTAAAGAGAAAGAAGCACCCTACTACTGTAAATGTGTTTCCAGAGGTGCGTAACCTCAGGTGTAAGGTTTTTCCAGAGGTGCGTAACCTCAGGTGTAAGGTGTTTCCAGAGGTGCGTAACCTCAGGTGTGACCCATTGTTAGGCAAAATCCTGTTATAGAAAGAGCATTTAGCAGACGCTTTTGTCCAAAGCGACTTACGAAAGAGGACAACATTCAAGCTACAACACAATACAACACTCTTGGTCACTCATCTTCTGTTATGATCACAAACAATCCCACCCTGGGAAAGTCTCATAACATGGCAGGAAAGTATTCAGGAAGTGCAACTATAAAAGCTAAAAATAGAAAAGGAACTATACAGCTCATCTGAATGTGGTGATTTGAGCATGACCTATGAAGGTGTGGCCTATTCAGGTGTGACCTATTAAGGTGTGACCTATTAAGGTGTGACCTATTCTTAATGCAAAACTCAGTTCACACAAACTCAACTACTCACTCTTTCAGATTCATTTTGACAGGCATTTAGTGAGACACAAGGAACGAGTGTAATGTGTTAAAACAAGGGCCACGTTACCAGCATTAGCTAAATCACTACAGCCAATCCTTCTGGACTTTCCCATTTAAGGTTCAGGAGGCGTAAGGTGAGGTGTGAGACACATTACAACCAGAAAAAAATGCATCTTCTCTCCCAGAAGCAATGAGAAAACAAGCTAATTCCAATATTGCAGATTACAGTGACTGCTTTGCTTTGCTCAAAAGCTGTAAAGCAATAAACTTGGGATTAGCATCTGGGTGGGAAAACAAATGCATGGGTTATAAATTGAGCTCGTCTCAGATTCCCTGCTTCTTCCGTATCCCTTCAGAGCCAGCTGGGAGGTGAGGGAGGGAGGGACGGAGGGCTGAGGCGGGGCGCGGCGGGGGGGCAACTACCTGCCTTCACTCTGCCCACACATCACCATCACCACCATGGTCACGCAATGTTAGTATTATTCTCTTCTCTGATGTTAGTCTACATGCCACTCAATAGCCACCTGGCTGCTGTCATTGTGTGTTAGAGTGGTGTGTGTGTGTGTGTGTGTGTGTGTGTGTACAGTGTGTGTGTGTTACAGCTTGTAGAAGCCCAGGTCGGTTGATGTTTCCAAAACTGTGCCTCACCCTTCACAAGCTCTTAGAACAACACAAGAACTCTCACATAATAACACACACACACAAACACACACACACACAGCGTGAGCCCCATGTTGGGAACAGGTTTGAAGAAGCTTTACTGAACTGTACAGTTATGTCCTGGAGCCATGAGCCAGTCATGATAGTTTATCACCATTCATGTCTTATGTTCAGCTCTTCCCTGTCATTTCACACACACACACACACACACACACACACACACACTGATGGATGATCAGGCTGATTGGGCTGGCTGAGACCTGTACTGGAGGGGAGATGTTTAACACCAAAGACGAGCGATAACACACGGCACTGGGCCGCTCCGCACCCCATGAGTTATGAGTCGCACACAAGTGTGCTTAGGGCTGATTTTTTCTTTTATTTAGAAAAGAAAGAAGCTTAGTCTGGAGTTCATAAAGCCTGGGTGTGTAAACAATCTGATAAAATACAGATAAGATGAGTGATGGGACCGAAATAATCTGGCAAAGGCTGATATTTGTCGGCTCATGAATCGAGCTGACCTCTCCCTGTGGAAAACCTGCCAGCCATCACAACTCACACACACATACACACTCCCTCTCTGTCTTTCTCCCTCTCTCTCACATATACACACACACATATACACTCACACACAGACCCAACCCATCCAGACACACTGATCTCTCTGTCTGCAGTGAGATGGTTCACAGTGTACTTTTTCCTCCCAGTTTGGTCTGTGTAGTCTTGCTCTCTCTCTTTCTCTCTCTCTCTCTCTCACACAACACACATACACAAACAGGCCGGTCTCTGTGTAGTCTCAGGAGTCAGGTTGTTTGATTCAGAGATGTCAACACAAGTGGAAAGCCGTTGTGTTTTTTATTGCAGATTTGTTTAATCCAAAACCTCTGGTTGAGTTGCATTAAAGCCCAGAGCAGAGGCAGCGCTGCCTCCCACTCCTGAGGCTGGCCTGAGGCAGGGTGCCAGGTCACTCCATCACAGAGTGCACCGCAGCTTTGATCCACCACAGCACAACCGCCTCAGCAACTCAAGTGTAAACCAAGGCAGGATGAATGAGGGATCGCAAGGGGAATAATCTCTTATTGTGTGTAGGTAGGAGAGAGTGTGTGTGTGAGTGTGTGTATATATGTGTGTGTGTGTCCGTGTATCTTAGCAGTGACTTATTCTGGAACTCATATTGCCCTGATGCACCACAGGTCCCAACGATCCATCTCAGGTGTGGCTGAGACATGGGCCACATGCGGGCCGGGTCCGTAACAGCATTAATTCTTATCAGAGCACAGAGTGGGGAGGCAGAGCTGTAAAGTAGACTGAGACACAGTACTGCTGTGAGCTGTGATAAGCCTAATGCAGTGCTGCTGCAATACACTCTCAGGCAGACCAGAGGAGCCAAACAACACAATGTGTGTGTGTGTGTGTGTTTGCAGTACTTATTCTTTAGTGTGCTTTGACAAGACCATAGCTCTGATATATCGAGGACTTGCGGAAGCACACACTTGAAACAGTCAACAAAAAGAGTCACTATGGTAACCTTGGAGAATACAGTGCTGGATATGGCACCAGCCAGTTGCTGCTTTAAAGGAGAAATCCAGTGTAATTCAACCCTGTTGTTTGACACATATATAACATATATATATATTCTTATCTTATCTATCTTAGCTGCAAGTTCATTATTATACTATTTATTATATTATTTTCTCCCTCGCAAGTTTCACCCTGTTGGGTCATTCTGGAATATACTGAGAGGAAACAGAAGTCATTTTTGCCCCCGTTTTAGCACAGGTGAACCTTTATTCCAACAGTGAGCAGATTATGTCCTCCAGGCTAAAGATTCATAGACCTGTCTGAAGTAACTAGGACTATATCATGCATTCAGCCTTGCCTGTGTGTACACATCAATATGCAGCGGCAGGGGAGTCCGCAGCAAGGCCATGCGGACGAATGCGGAGGAATGCGGAGGAATGCGGAGCGGAGCTGGCGGATTTAAACATCTGTGGGCCAGGGCAGCAGCACCCCCGCGGGCCGGTGTCCGACCCCACTGCTCATGCATGTATTCGGCACATCTGAAAGCCAAAAATGATCAAAGACAAGGACCTGCTCTTTGATGTGTCACACATAATTTGTTCTTCAAAGCCGAAAGCTGGGATGTTCTGTCTCTCTGGCTGGGGCGACGGCCAGCGCTTAAGGAACCGTGCGGGCTAGAGCGCATGTGTGTGTGTGTGTGCGTGTGTGTGCGCGTGTGCTGCTCTATGTGGCTGGGAGGCCCTGCTATGCAAATTGCTCTCAGCGTCGTTTGAAGCTAATATTACTGCTGCTTGTCTGAGTCGCTGGATGAGTTCCCATAGCAACACAAGCACTTGTAAGTGCTAAATACAACAAGCCCAAACATGCAGCGACCATATGAACACCAGCTCCCAAATACACACAAACAAACAAACACAAACTCTTAAACAAGCACACACACACACACACACACACACACACACACAGAACAACACAATAATCTCCACAGAAATATGACACATAGAAATATACGTTTGCATAAGTTTGCTCGTTCTCCAGTCTGCCTTGGCTTCTGTGCTGGCGAGTGTTTGCAAATAAAAGCAGTGCAGCTAATAGCTTGTAATCTGGGCGCTGACCCAGCGAGCTCTGCCCGCCAGATTAAAGAGATTATACGCTCTGAGCCCCACTAGTCCTGGAACGTATTGGCTGCCTAGGAGCCCTGGGTGACACAATGCTCTCCGCAGCCCTGTGCTCACTTGCTGGCCCGCTCCGCTCGCTTACGCTTACAGGGAAGGAGGATTAGGTCGATTTTCAAGGAGGATTTTCAGCAGGAGTAGCAGGGCATCGTTTCTAATTCTTTGTGCCCTCTGAACTGCAGGGTTGGCGGGGGCAGCTAGCAGGATGCTAACCGGCTTCCAGGGCATGCGGTGAGGGACTGGCAGCAACAGCAAGCACCCAGCCCCACATCCGTGACCTCCAAATAGAAGTCAATGAGATCGAATTAGTGCATTTGCTGTGCACAGGCAATAAATCACAGTGATGTCCCGCGCTTGGCCGGCCAGGGAAGGTCTTTATTTAAATTGGAAGGAAAATTCGAGTTGCAAGATTGAGAGAGATCCTATGCAAGTAAGAGCCAGCCTATTTAAATGTAATCCATTGTGTAATGATTTCATTCCTGCTCATCAATCGTAGATTAGTCGCTCAATGCAGCATTTACATTTACTCACTCACACACACGCAACAACGAGGTGGCCAAGACAAGTGGCCATGAATAGAACTGACCAAGGTTCCGACCTGCTTCCGAATTCTGTAAATGCAGCAGAGAGAGCGAGAGAGAGAAAGAGAAAGAGACAGAGAGAGAGCGAGTGCAAGACTGAGAGAGGGAAGAGAGAGAGGGAAGAAAGGGGGTGTGTATGTGTGTGTGTGGGGAGGGGGGGGGGGGGCGCAGACTTGACATGGAGGAGAATAGGGGAGAGAGTCCATAGCTTTATCAGAGAGCCCCGGCACATTGATTTCCTGTCCTTCCTCTGTGCAGATCGATGGCCAGCGAAAAGGCCTATGTGTAGTGGAGAGGGGAAGAGAGGAGAAGAGAGATGAGAGAAGAGAGGAGAGGAGAAGGGAAAAGAGGAGAGGAGAGGAGAAGACAGGAAAGGGGAAGAGAGGAGAAGAGAGGAGAGGAGAGGAGAGGAGAGGAGAAGGGAAAAGAGGAGAGGAGAGGAGAAGACAGGAGAGGGGAAGAGAGGGGAAGAGAGATGAGAGAAGAGAGGACAAGTGCCGGGCATTCCAATGTCTCAGTAGTGAACCCATCCCTCTGAGAATGCCTATCCATATTTGATGAAGATCCCAAAGACAATTACACACACGTCTATCTGCTTTCAGGGCAAGGAGCAGGCACTGGGTCCCAGACTGAAACTCAAATCCCCTGGGAACACAGGTGGAGGGTGGGGGGGGTCTCCTGTCTGATAGGCTCAGACAACTTAAAGTGACACATACACACACCTCCACACACATTAAAGTGTCATCACAAGACACACAAATACACACCTTCACACACATTAATGATTCTCTGCTCATGGCTGCTCATGGCTGCCAACACCACGACAGGTCTGATCTGGTTCTGTCTTGCATGTGCACCACAGCAGGCCAGGTCCGGTTCCGTCTTGTATATTTTCACTAATCAGGTCAGGTCCAGTTTCTGTTCCATCTTGCTTATGTGCACCAGTTTCCTGGTTCAACCTAAACAGAGATGTCAGATTCTATTTGTGTCGTCCCGTAATTATTCTGACAGACCAGTTCCAACCCGTTAATCCACAAGGTGCGACATGAGCTAATTTATGGGGAAGCTAATTAACATTTTCTACGTGTCTTCAATACTTGTCTTTTTGCAAATGGCTTCTATACCATCTCTTCAATAAAACATAGGCATATGTCCTAATTGCCTCTTGCAATGTACAGGCCTAGAGTATATTATTCATCAAGTTAATACCTAAACATAGTCTGAGAACATCCATCTGTAGTTTGTAAGTATATTCTTAATTATATATATATAATATATATAATATATAATTATATTATTATATATATTTAACCTATAGGTTTGGGGTGTGAGTCTGAGGATGCAGTTTTGAAGTATGAGTGAAGTAGTGAGTATTATGGGGTGGTATGATGGGAAAGGTGAAAGACTGATAGAGAGGATCGTTAGTCGCTGCGAGGGACCTTTATGGTTTGGTGTTGGTGGACACTACCTACACCCTAAGGCACCCACTGTGAAGTACAGGCTGAGACCCAAATGCAGATCGATACAAAAATTTATTTACAAAGTTCAAAAAATGCAAAAAGGGAAAAGCTCAGAAGATCGAAAACCAACAGGTGCAAATAATCCAACAAAAATCCAAAAACTGAGTTAGGGGAAAAAACACACAAAAGATCAATTCTCCAAAAAAGTAAACAGGTAGTCCAAATCCAAAAGTATCCAACAGGGAAAAAGCAAAAACAGCAGTAACGCGAACAGGCACAGATAATCAGGATTTAGCAGACAGATAAATACACAGCACTCACGGAACATGGTCAGACAATCAGACAAAGAGCAGAGGGAACACTGGGGTATATATAGGGAAGGGAATCACTATAACAAACAGGGAACAGGTGAAACTCATTACAGGGAATGGAATCATGATTTACAGGTGCAGAGCAGGGGAGGAGAAAGGGGCAGGGCACACAGCAAAAAACAAAGGCACATGGTGGAGTAAACAAAACACAGAGGTTGCAGTGCATTGATAGTCCAGTGGGTGGCCAAAGTCGCAAGGAGCAGGATCATGACACCCACAGAGAAAAGTTGTGGATTGGAAACCTTGTAAACCTTTTAAATTTAAAATTTTGTTTTTGAAGATCATGTTGTCAAAGGTGGTATTGGCATGTCAAATTATTTCTAAGCAACAGACCAACATGATGACTGAACTTTAAAAATGTGACTAAAAATAGTAGAAAAAGCAGCTGCACTAAACTGCATTTGCATATGACCAGAACTCAGCTGCACTTCTAACCAGGACCTGGGATCATATTACTCCCATTCTCCATCAATTGCACTAGCCAGTCCAAAACCGCATCCATAATCTGGCCACCATTTCTATCAAACCTCCTCAAACCAAAGTTTTCTACATCATTGTTTCTCTCCCCATGCTCTTTCTGTCTGTCTATTCTCAATGTCTGTTCATGATCTTAAGAATGTTGGCCTTTACTCTACTTGTTCAGTGTCCATTATTATTATTATTATTATTATTATTATTATTATTATTATTATTATTATTATTATTATTATTATGTGAGTTTGTATTGTGGTCTTGTTTGACAGGTGCATAACTTCATGTATTAATTAATGAAGTACAATGTGATAAAGAGAGTAATAAAGTGAGACAAGAGGTCTCTCTGGAGTGTCTCTGGATGACAAACCTCATTAGTGTAACTTCAGATTGCCCACACACAGCTCCCAATAGTGCCTACACACACACACCTACCAGTAGTGCCTGCACACACACACACACACACACACACACACACACACAGTGCAGTAAGCTGATCCCGCCGAGGAGAAGATTGTCAGTCAACAAAGCAACTAATCAAATCACCACTTTTGTGAGAGGACTGACATAATGAGATTTAAGACTTCAGAGTTTCACTAACTGTTGGTTGGTTGGAATCAAAGCCTTCCAAATTGGGCCCTCAGGGAGAGGAGATGGTGTTCTAGATATAGATCTGTTCTAGATCAGTGGTCTAATGGACCAACTGCAGTTAAGTCAATGCCCACTGAGATGCTGGAGTGAAAGCTCTCTTGATCAATGAATCAGTGAGTTCAGCTAAGTAAGGCTAATGTTAAACATCTCTTTTACATCGGCTCTAAAACCTCATCGGCCTCTAAAACCATTCAGCACCACATGCATCACCAGTGCTTTGTGACAATGTAGATTTGTAGATGGATGCCCTATGTATTTAATTCAGTGCTAACTGCATGAGGCCGAAGGCTTTATAAAACACAGGGCTGCTGGTTCCTGTAATGAAGTGTTTTTTTAGAGGCTAGCTCTGCTCAGGCCTCTGCTTGGGAAAGCACCTTCTCATAACAAACACCATCAATCAGAGCCCAGCAGGGAAAACACTAAACCTGCCAGCCTCACCCACATTACAGCCACACTGCTCCCTCTCCAGGTCAGACTGGGGGTGATCTTAAGCACCCACACAAAGATGCAGGGGAACAGCACACACACACACACACACACACATACACACAGAGAGAGAGAGAGAGAGAGAGAGAGAGAGAGAGAAAGAGTAGAGAGCAGAGAGCTTTAGATCAGGCTAGGGGCTGGAGACATGGCCCAGAGAGACATCAGACACACACACAAACACAGAGAAAGACACACACACACACAGAGAGAAGACAGTGGGATGCAGAAAGCTCGGAACTTCAGCTCAGGCTCTTGGATATTAAAAGGCCCACTCAACTACTCCACAGTTTCAGCGGGACAGAGGAGAGAGCGGAGGACTTCAGCTCAAACTGGAGCTCAAACTGCTCCAACCCTCTCACACAGACCCAGGGAACCGAAGAAAAGAGCTCAGAGCATCAGCTAGAAGGGGACCACAGCTCTATGGCTTCATACGAGACTCAGGTCAACAGCCTGAGAGACCCTAAGGAGGCTATGGAGGGAACTCAGTACAGTGAAGTTTTGAGAAACAGCACAGCTCCAAACTCGAGTCCCAAACCCAGAGGAACAGTTAAGAGAACACTGGTCTTTAGCTAGAACAGGAGCACTGTTCTGTAGCCACCTACAAGGCCCAGTCCACTGCCTCAGCGGAACAGTTAAGAGAACACCGTCCTTTATCTAGAACAGGAGCCACCTACAAGGCCCAGTCCACTGCCTCAGTGGAACAGTTAAGAGAACACCGTCCTTTATCTAGAACAGGAGCCACCTACAAGGCCCAGTCCACTGCCTCAGTGGAACAGTTAAGAGAACACCGTCCTTTATCTAGAACAGGAGCCACCTACAAGGCCCAGTCCACTGCCTCAGTGGAACAGTTAAGAGAACACCGTCCTTTATCTAGAACAGGAGCCACCTACAAGGCCCAGTCCAACTGCTTCAGTGGGATCCAGGGAAACAGCAGGGAACTCCGTTTCAGCATCAACTCAGGCTGGGGGCAAACCAGCTCCCCTCCCTCATACAGAACCACACACACACACACACACACACACACACAGAGGACACTCGGCTCCACATTAGGCTGGGGGCGAGACATGACATCACATGACACAGCTCAATAAGGGAGCTCAGGGAGGCACTGCAGAAAGCTGAGATGTTCAGCTGAGGTGCATGCATGTGTGTGTGAGAGTCTGTGTGTGTGTGAGAGAGAGAGTTTGTGTGTGTGTGTGTGTGTGTGTGTGTGTGTGTGTGTGTGTGTGTGTGTGTGTGTGTGTGTGTGAGTGTGTGTGTGTGTGTGTGTGTGTGTGTGTGTGTGTGTGTGTGTGTGTGTGTGTGTGCGTCCTGGAAGGGTGGTTCAGTGGCCCCAAGGAAAGACTGCTGGGAGATCAGACCTCTCTGAAGCTGAAGACTCACTTGTTAAAACTCCTGGACTCTCTCTCATCATTCTTTAAAGGCTTCCTTTCCACTGTGCACTGTAATTGTGTTTGGAAACATCCAGGTGTTAACTGGATTCTTACCTGCCCTTGGAAAGCACTTTTGTCTGTGAAAAGCACTGCACCTGCAGAAATCTATTTTACTTGCCTACTCACTGACCTGCCGCTGAGGTGGTAAGGCATGCTACATGCTAATGAGAAAAAGTGTGTGTGTGTGTGTGTGTGTGTGTGTGCGCACAGCATGCGAGTGTGTGTGTGTGTGTGTGTGCTACATACTGTAAGGCACGTACAGAGAGAGACCAGAGGAGGCAGTGTGCGTGTGTGCATGTGTGTGTGTGTGTGTGTGTGTGTGTGTGTGTGTGTGTGTGTGTGTGTGTGTGTGTGTGTGTTACATAAGGCACGTACAGAGAGAGACCAGAGGATGCAGTGTGTGTGTGTGTGTGTGCATGTGTGTGTGTGCATATGTGTGTGTGTTACATAAGACTCATACAGAGAGAGACCAGGGAAAGTAGCTCAGACCTTCTGCTCAGAGCAGCTGTAGAAAAGGCTTTTATTTTTAAAGGAGAGGAGACAAGGCTGGTTTGGTGAGAATGACATCAAGATTCGGCCATTTCTTTAACATGAACACATTAGTCGTCCACATGCAATCCACATGTGAGGCACATGTGCATGAGGGACTTAAAACCAACCCCATAAAAACAACAGATGGAGCTGCATGCAGGGTGATGCTTGCAGGTTGATGGCTGAGGTGCCGAACACAAAGGGAAGAGAGAGAATAAAGCACAACTCTGAGAGATGCAACAATATAGAGCAGGACTGTGTGGAGCCGGAAGTGTTTTTCCCAGTCATTTTCACCATTGAGAAATAGATTCTAACTCACTCTTCTTATCTGAACCACACAATGTGGAAAAACTAACTTGCTACGGCAGGACAACACAATTGTCTGTGGTCATAAAAATGCCACAGGTTCATATGGCATCAAGCTTGTTTTAATAAAAATTAAATTGAATTTTATTCTCAATTTCACAGGGAAGTGCTACACTACGCAATATCCTGTAGTGCAGCATAAATCGGTGCCTTGGATTGGTGGAGAGTCCCAGCACTAGGGAATTAGATTATGCCAACACAGGCCACCCAAATACATGTAGACTACTCTGTGCTGGGAGGGAGCAATGACATCAGGTAAAACATGTTTCCCACGTCTTTAAAGTTGAATCTGTTCACAACAAACTGTAGGAACTGCAGCATTTTGATGTTCTCAGTTTAATAAGGCGCTCGGTGAACTATTATTCTTGACGTTATAAATTGTATTGCTCACAATGATTTATGGGAAAAGTAGTTCCTTCACTCTGGAATAAAACTATGTACAGTCTTGGACCTTTGCCTTTTTTCATCTTTCCGTTTACTTTATATGGTACCCTGCAGAGTCGAGTCCTCAAATGCTTTAGAACCTAGGGTTTAGAACCTTTAGAACTAGACTTTTCGAAACTTCTCTGGATAAATGAAAGCCCCAAGAAATATTTCCTTTGAACTTCTGGGTTCTGACGTGAGGAGCAATGGCACAGTCTATTGAGATGGGTCTACACATACTCACATAGACCATCTTCACCTGCCACAGGCCTGTTTGTATGTACAAGTGTTATTGTGTGTGTGTGTGTGTGTGTGTGTGTGTGTGTGTGTGCATGCGCGCAGATGTGTTATTGTGTGTTTGTGCTTCCTGTGTGTGTGCTGTGTGTGTGTATCTGAGTGTCTATGCGTGTGTGTGTACATGTGTTGTGTGTGTGTGTGTGTATGCATCTATCTGTGTGTGTGTATGTGTGCACATGTGTTATTGTGTGTGTGTGTATGTCTGCATCTATCTGTGTGTTTGTGTGTGTGTGTGTGTGTGTGTGCATGTGTGTGTGTGTGTGTATGCATGTGTGCACATGTGTTGAAATCTGCAGAGTTTTATGCGTCTCGGTTCCCCTGTGTTGTAAAGAAAAAAAGTCTATCACCAAGAGCGAGCAACTCAGGGGCCCACTCTCCCTCCCATTTTACAAGAGGATTTGGAATGTGGATGTGCCCCCCCCCGCCCCCCCCCTCCAGCCTGGCCTCAGTAGTGCTTCTAATGGGGGACCAGAGAGAGCGGTATCGGGGGGCCACCACAGCTGTGACTCCTTACTGGGCACACTTGACTAAGTGTGGAAAGCATGTCTGTGAGGCAAGACCCACTCCACATTGCACCCCGAGACACATCTCTGTTTCTCTCTTACACACAGACACACACACTGTCCCTCTCTCTCTCGCACACACACTCTCCCTCTCTCTCTCTCCTCTCCCTCTGTGATTTCTCTCTCTCTCTCTCTCTCTCTCTCTCTCTCCTTCTGTAATTTCCTTCTCATCTCTGTCCCACTGTCTCTGCCTGCTTCGCTCTCAAAAACTCAATCTTTCATGGATTCACTTTTTTTAGGCATGATACACTCTGTGTTTTAGACGTGATACACTGTCAGTGTTTTAGACGAGGGGTTTCAAATTACATGTCACACACCTCCAAATTCGCCTGTAATAGAAATGAAAATATGAGACTCTGAGGCGAATAACTGGATCAAAGTTTGGGGCACATTTTAGACTTGGCAAGCATCTCTTCGTTTTATCATAATGAGGAGGACCAGAAAAGGGTCTCTGCAAGCTGAACGAGTGGGGGGAATATATCGTTTCAATTGAACTCCTCCACACAATTCCAAAAGGCAAGTTTACAGTTGCGTGTTTTGGGTGGGTTTTGAAATCTTAAAACGGATCAAAATTCTCTTTAACAAGCCAAACTCACCACAGGGCGTTTTAGGTGGTTTTCTTTGGTGTGTGTGTGTGTGTTTGTAAGAGTAAAGAGGATGGTATTTGAGTATGTGTGAACTATGTCAGCCTGCGTGAATGTTTGCGTGTGTCTGAGTATGTGTGTCTGAGTGTGTGTCTGTGTGTGGACACTGGATAGTCTTTCTGTCATCATGCCCTCATGCATGTACTGTGTGTGTGTGTGTGTGTGTGTGTGTGTGTGTGTGTGTGTCTATATGTGTATTTGTGTGTGAGTAGGTCAGTTGTTCTTCAGCATCCCTGAAATGTTGCCGTGAGATTAATGACTAATGGATGTGTGTGTGTGTGTGTCTATATGTGTATTTGTGTGTGAGTAGGTCACTTGTTTTTCAGGGTCCCTGAAATGGTGTTGTGAGTCCAGTGATGTGGATCCAGGTTCTAGTCGGTTCCTCGAGGTCCCTGGGCGAGACACACCACACAGAGTTTATACTACATCCATTTGAGACGCCATAATCACATGGCCTCCATTATATGAGCCACATCAATAAAAATGTCACGACAAAAAAAAAGAGAGAGAAGGAAAAAAATCTCAAGGAGGAAAAGGCGTATATATGCCATCTGATCATAAAACATCAAAGGCCATTGCAGCCACACAAAAACTCTGTTTACTGTCCTGCTAATGCTGAGCCCGTCCCTGGGCAGAGCAGGGAGGAGAGAGGCACAACGGGCCCCTCTCGGTCCGGTCAGGCCCTCTGAAGCCGGCCTGCTGCGGCTGATGAGGTGACGATGATCAAAAAGCTGATTTATGTCCAGTTTATGTCCAAGTCTGACGTTCCACCACCAGTTCTGCACAGAGGAACACTTCTGATCCCTCACACTTCACAAGCAGAGCTCACTTACTCCACACTGAGTTTAGAGGGCCTCACTGCGGAATACACAGCCGCTCTTGGGAGAGGCATCCTAAGATTCAGTGGATTGCTTTGAGCAGTGCTTTTCATTGCAAAGTCTTGGGCAAGCAGTTGTAAGGACTGGAGCGATCCACTTTACAGTAAAAAGCATCATTATGTGCTCTCTTTCTTTCATTGCAAAGTTTGGGCAAGCACTTTCTCTCTCTCTGTGTAAGGACTGGAGCGCACTCACTCTCTTACACTTTCTCTTAATTACTTAATTAAATTGGATCCTGGCATAGCATTGCTGGCTCTCTTTCTCTCTCTATCTCACTTTCTCTCTCTCTGTCTCTCGCACTCACTCTCTTACACTTTCTCTTAATCTCTTAATTAAATTGGATCCTGGCTAGCATGCTGGTTGCCTGGAAATTGTGGTTTTGCATCCCGCCTGCCACCATTCTGCCCTTGAGCAAGGCATTTAACCCTGGAAATTGTGTTTTTGCATCCCGCCTGCCACCATTCTGCCCTGGCCCCAGTATAATTGCATTTAACCCTAATTTGCTCTAGGGAGTAACTGGCCCCAGTATAATTGATTTGGATCAAAATGTAATGTGCTAAATGTATAAATGTAAATTGGATCAAAGTCAAAGTATGTGCTAAATGTATAAATGTAAATTAAATTCAAAGGAGCTTTACTGGTATGGCCCAATTAAGCAGCGTAGCCAAAGTGAACATATTACAAAACAAACAGATACAACATTTGAAATACACTACTCTCTCTCTCCCACTCTCTCTCTCTCTCCCTCTCTCTCTTTCTCTCTCTCTAACTCTCTCTCTCTCTCTCCCTCTCTCTCTCCCACTCTCTCTTTCTCTCTCTCTCCCTCTCTCGTCTCTTTATAAGCACTGCTCTGTCCTCTGGAGCTGTCCACACCCCGGGATCTGATTTGTTACTGCCCGCTCCCCGTGCCAACGGAGGGCGCTTTGATTGACCCAGGAGTACACACCAGTTCTGCACACACCAGTGTAAGTGTGTGTGTGTGTCTGTGTGTGTGTGTGCATATGTGTAGGTGTGTGTGTGTGTGTGTTTGTGTGTGTGTGTGTGCATATGTGTAGGTGTGTGTGTGTGTTTGTGTGTGTGTGTGTGTGTGTGTGTGTATGTGTAAGTGTGTGTGTAGGTGTGTGTGTGTGTGTGTGTGTGTTTGTGTGTGTGTGTGTGTGTGTGTGTGTGTGTGTAGGTGTGTGTGTGTGTGTGTGTGTGTGTGTGTGTGTGTGTGTGTAGGTGTAGGTGTGTGTGTGTGTGTGTGTGTGTGTGTGTAAGAGGGCACTTGATTTAGAGCTGTAATAGCTGCTCCGCTAGTGCCTGGTGTTCTCCCTGCTGCTCATCTTGCAGTTCCTCTTTAATGCTGCTGAAATGGGATCCCTTCTGCTCATAATGGAGCGTGCTGAATGGACGCTTAACTAGGCTCAGGCAATAACCGCGCTCCACACAATTACAAAATGGAGACCAAGGGACATTGAAATCCTCTCGGAGTGCACCAGAACAGAGCAAGTGCACCGTTCAACCACCACCATTATTTACCACATCCACAGGGCTCACTGGCACAGAGGACTACATTTCCCATT
>JAIFZK010000023.1:17205000-17220000 GCA_027481765.1 Tenualosa thibaudeaui | reverse complement strand
ATTGGCACTTTGCATGCTAGTCAGGAAACCACAACAGCTGGCTCGGCTGATGCTCTGCAGAGAAGGAAACTCGGTGGAGTTTTCATTGACCTCAGCCAAACATAATGGCAAACATGCTATGTGGTTTTCCACTTTCTCCTGGGAGCAGAGAGAGCAGATGAACTTGCATGAAAAGCCTTTGTCTACACGGTTCTGTTTAAATGGAACAGAGTTTGATTCGCAGAGTGATGTCAAAATACTGACAAATGTTTGCTAAAGAGCCCTTGTTCATAAGTGTAGTGCATCTAGCTTCACAGTTACACAATAAGCTGGCCATCTCCAGGATGGATACATTGCTCAGGTTTGACTGTCATGCACCCTGACCTTCACTGCTAGGATTGTAAACATTGGGCAGTGTATGCTTGGTCTATATGAGTCACACACACACACACACACACACACACACACACACACACACACAGGCTACGTGACCTCTCTGCGGTGCTATGGGCATCTTACCAATTAAATTCGCTCACTCCATTTACCAGATGAGAAACTAGCTCTGCATATGCCCTCAGATCAGCCTCGGCTGACTCCATACACATTTGCGTACATGCAAAGAGTCTATCCTTAGGATGCATTGGATGTGGCCCTTCACTGGAGCAAGGCAGATAGCAAAGGACTTCCAGTGCTACAAATTAATTTTAACACCAGTCACGAGTCAACAGAGTTGTGTTTGTGTGTGTGTGTGTGAGGAAGAGAGAGAGACGGTGGGATTTTTGCTGCATCCACTCTCTCTAACCGCTAGCTTGCTGTTTGCAGCAAGCGGAAAAAATAGACTCAAGGCATAAAATGACTCTTTTTTGCCTGCCTCCCTGCTGCTTAGTGCCTCACCATAGTCCTCCGCTTAAAGACTTTAGCTGTTTAACCTCAGAGCCTCATGCTATAAGCTGCACAGACCCTGGACAAAAGCTAGCTTAGGCCAAAACTGAAGCGCTGATACGTTATCTTAGCCTCTCACTCCCCCCTCTCTGGGTTCCACAAAAATGCACCAGACTGCAGAGCCTAGTGAGGAGGACAGATTCCTTATGGAAAGGTTAGCTGCAATAATTTCTTTTTTGAACAGGGGAATGATAAAAATGAGGCCCATTATCATACGGTCTCCTCCAGTGATGTGACTTTACTGACTCCTGACTAGCACAGCAGTCTGTTCTTATTCCCTGAGTCTGATCTGGAGTCAAATTAACCTGCCACATTTGAGTGCACTCAAAGATTGCTGTGAAAATGTGTATTACAGGGCATCTTGAAGGGGACTTGAGGATACGGATCTCTGTCTCCTCCATATGGTGGCCACAACAGGACAAACAAAAGAATAAAACAGACAATTTGCTATTTTGTGTTGGTCACCACTGCCTACAGTGAAGTGAAGTGAAATTTCAAGATAGAAAGTGATCATTCACAGTATATCTGTGCTGCACAGAATATCTGTGAGTGGAAAGCAATCATGCACAGTATATCTGTGAGTGTAAAGTGATCATGCACAGTATATCTGTGGGTGGAAAGTGATCATACACAGTATATCTATGAGTGTAAAGTGATCATTCACAGTATATCTGTGAGTGGAACTATTTGAATGTGAATGTTAACTTCAACTAGCCTTTTACACACAGACACTGTGCATTTAACTCAGCTGGCCATGATGTGTGTTTTTCACCGCCGGCTCTGCTTGACGTTCATCTCTAGTTCATCTCTAGTGTGCAGCTGAAGAATTACACCCAGGATCTGGAGACTGAAACAAGGCAAGACATGTCTTATTCCTCCCCTATGAATGAATATTGGGCTCTTAAGGAGTCTGATTTGACACAATGACCACATTTCTGTGTTATTCCTCCTTTTGTGTGTGCTTTGGTGTTAGAGTCTCTGTTTTATCTGCTGTCATGTATCAGTTGTAAATCCTTTGTAAAAGGTTCAGTGGAATGCCATTGGATATGAGCTGGATATGTGCTTTTGGATATGACCACTAGAACCCTCTACAGACAAACGGAAAATATTGAACAGAAAAATGTTCAGAGATCAGACAACAAAGGAACACATGATGGAGGCACTGGCTCACAACTTCCTGCATGTCTGGGGCCGTTGGTCTCCAGGGCGTCTCAGAGGGGGGACCTGGACGCTAATGTTTACACAATATAAGACCCTGCAATGATCCGCCTGAGTCTGGCGTTTGACTACTGCGCTTGGCGTTGTTTATTGATCTTGAAATGTCATCTGAAGGAATCCCGGCTCCTCATATGTGGAGTTTTATGTTCCCAGAAGACAAAGGCCAGCGACATTAAAGTGCATGCCGAAGGCATATGGTTGCCATATAAGCAGCCAGAGCAGTACTCTCCCTCTGAGCGTGACAGCCAGATAAATTCATCACCAAACTGCTCTTAGCTGCAGAACAGAATTATCATTGCTGTTATTTTTTTACATCAAACACAGTGTAAGAGCTCAATCTACGAGCAGAATTCATCCAACATGGAGGAGCCTAAAGCAGACCAGGTGAGGAGGACGTGGGCTATAATCCATCCTAGTGTGTTATGGAATACCGCTGTAAGAGTCTCCAGATGATGGATTCTCCCTCTTTTTTTTCTTTTCTTCTCTTCCCCCTTTTCTTTTGTATCTCATGCCATTTTGCCTGTCCCATTGCGTGAGTGTGTGATTGTGTGCTGGGGCGGAGGCCAGAGGGTTGAGGTGGTCAGTGTGTTGTCTTTTGCCCTCTCTCTCCTAATGCATTATGCAAACGGATGCTTTGGCACAGCTCTTCCTCCCGTTCTCCAGCTCACCCACGCATCCGTTGTCCCGCTCGCCAGAGGAACATTCTGGATTAGTGAGTGCCGTACCGGCACAGCTTTACACCACTAACTCTCCCCATCTGACCACGACACACACTGCACTGGCTCTCCCCATCTGACCATGACACACACTGTAAAAATTAAGGCTTTTGTCACTGGCTCTGAAACAGGATGAGCCTGTATATCTTTTATGTGGCTTATAAAAGCAGGATCCAGGGGGCTCTTTCTAGGCTCCAGAATGCCAGGAGAACATTTCCCTCCAGACTGGGAAGAGTCTGTCTGAAATGGACTGGATTGTTTTAGACACTAGCATGTAAAAGCTCACATGTCTACTTCAAATACTTCAACCACAACATGCCATTGAACTGCCTTGTTCTGTAAAGAAACCATGGTACTGAACTGTGGCACTTTAGTCAGGAAACAAGCACAGCTAAAAGGAGAGGACAGCATTCACTGAAGTAAGTATTAAACACACAGCATTTTCTACAACAAGTATTAAAAAAACTGCATTCTCTGAAGGACATATAAAAAGAACAGTATTCTCTGAGGGAAGTATAAAAACAACAGCATTCACTGAAGCAAGGATTTCAAAAACTCTATTTAAAAAACTCAGCATTCTCTGAATGCAAATGTGACAAATAGCATTATCTGAAGCCAATGTGAAGTTGTATATGAAGTTTACTGTCCCTATTCTGCAGCCCTCAGACCATGAGATAGGAGCAGAGGATGCCAGATGACTCAGAGCCCCCAAGGGCTGGATGATGAGTCTACAAGTACAGTGGGAAAGTCAACCTTTTTAATTAGTCTGCATCGTATGACAAATAATATCATACCTTTCTCTGATACAGCCATCATGTTCTACACCTGATGCTGTGTGTACTGATTGCTCCTATGGCCTAGTGGCTGCTGGACAACGCATATAGATCCAAACTGCCCTCAGGCTAGTGGGGTTGCCATTCACCCTAAAGCTGACCCTGTCCAAGCATCTCTGATCTCTCCACCTGAAGGACACACTATGGAATCACCAAGCATCCCAAGCACAGCAAACACCAAGCATCCTTAAGACTAACATCCTGTGATGCCTTCACCTGAAGTACACACTATGGAATTAGTGCCCTTATGACTGATTCTATCACCAAGTAGAAGAGTCTGCGAAAGAGTACTGTGTTTAGTCAGTTTCCCAGAATAAATAAATAATGACTGAGTGTAGACTGATATTCTGTGATTCTCAATGCTGCACCTGAAGGTCACACTATGGAATCAGTACCCTTATGACAAGTCACTTAAACAAACCCTTTATTTCACTCTGTGCATGTCAGGCCTTGTTGGCATCCCCTACCCAAATAGCTGAATTATGTGTGTGCGTGTGTGTGTGTGTGTGTGTGTGTGTGTGCTCTCCCCCATAGCCTACACCACTGTAAGCATGTGTATGTAACTGCATTTGCTGCATCTGTGCAAAGCCTAACCAATCAATCACAGTTAATGCAGCCTCTGTTGCTGCTGCATTCCAGGAAGGAGCGCCTGAGGCGACAGCATGGGGTAGGAGGCCTCGCACAGGTCTGTGGTGGAGCTTCAGTGCAGATGCATCAATCAGCCTTAACCTTAATCATGGGCACACTTTGGCCTGAGACACTGCAGACACACTTACTGGGCGTCACTGCATTACAGCTAACTTGTGTTAGCCATAAAGCACACGCACACATCGTGTTCGTATATGATCTCATATATTTTACATGTTTACAGAACAAAGTGGTTTTGATTAATGCACATTCATGTTCTTTTTGCCATCTGTTGGCCACTGATGTGAGCATTGTGTACATTGCTTCCATATGCAATGGATTATAAGGTTTATACGACATGGCAAACGTGGTTGCAGCACACCAACACTTGGTGTAAATGTTCGTTTGACTCTGTTCCCCAGTCCTGAATGAGTGTGCTAACCTTAGGCTCTCAATGGAGTGTGTTAGGAGTGTGTTCCCTAGTCCTGACTGAGTGTGTTAGCTTTAGCCTCCCATTGGAATGTGTTAGCCTTAAGCCCTTTACAAATGACTACTGTTGAAAAGCTTAACTTGTGTTTGCTGTTCTCCAAAATGACAATTTTGCCTTTGACTAATATACCCGGAGGCTGCAAGAGGCGTAACATAAAAGAGATAACTTGATATCTTGATTATGCTAAAAACACTGCAGCAACCCTGAAAGGTCAGCACCAACGGGTTCAAAGTTCAACAAATTTCCCATTCAAGTGTGGTAGCCTTAGTCTCCCAGTGTATGTGTGTGTGTGTGTGAGAGAGAGAGAGAGAGAGAGAGTGAATGAGTGTGTGAGTGTACTGTATGTGGGTGTGTGAGTGAGTGAATGTGAGTGAGTGTGTGAGTGTACTGTATGTGGGTGTGTGAGTGTATGTGAGTGAGTGAGTGTGTGAGTGTACTGTATGTGGGTGTGTGAGTGTACTGTATGTGGGTGTGTGAGTGAGTGAATGTGTGAGTGAGTGAATGTGTGAGTGCATGTGAGTGAGTGCATGTGAGTGAGTGTGTGAGTGTACTGTATGTGGGTGTGTGAGTGAGTGAGTGATAGGGGTTTGGCAAACATAAATGCCTCAACATTGGCTATTAAAGACCAGCAGGCCTGAGTGGTTCTCATATGAAGTCTGAACAGTTTCACAAGGTGGTAAGACCTAATCACAGAACAATACAAAATGAGAGGAGCTAAAAATTGATCTCACAATGAATCATTTTCAACAGGGCTGAAACTTAAAAAGGACACATGGATTTGTAAACACTTTATTTTCTTTTATGTTTTAATAACTTTATTTACTTAACATGTCAACCTTTATTCAGAGATGCAGCATCTCGTAATCTTACAGCCTATTATATGGATATCTGTTCTGCAGAAGACAGATCTGCAAAAGGTAATACAGCATAGTGATGCATGTGTACAGGGGCAGACTTTTAAACAAACCTTATTAAAAATTATATGAAGTGATTTGATGAATGCATTTACCAGGCCGCTTTAGATTTTTGTTTGTTTTTTGTTTTTCACAAATTACACAACAGCAAATAATCTTACCCAGGCTCACTCCAAAATAGTTTCTTCCACATGTCATTTGCAACTGAAACTTCATGCAGAGCCATGGCTCTTGCTTATGCAAATCAACACACACACACACAGATCAGGCAGCCATGTATTTTTATTTTAACACAAATTAGCTATGTCAATTAAATGATTTATTTATTCATTATTGGAAAAGGTTATGTTTAACACTTTAACACACCCAAGGTTATTTTCAGGGTAATTTCACCTTTTTTAGTTTTAGATTCTTATATCAGTCATTATCTGGGCCTACATGCTATAGTTTATTTTGTTTTTTTGTTTTTTCAGGATAGGGTATCCAAATCTGGCAGTGTTTGATGTCATACTACATATGCCTTACATCGGCTTTGCTGTCAGGCAAAAAGAGACAATGCAGAAATTTCATGTGATATGAAGACCGGATTACTCTGTAATGTGATATGTGTTTCGTCTGTGTGTAATCTGATGGAGAAGAACGGGTGTCTTCTCAAAAGGGCCCTTGGGACACGAAGGACCAAAGGGGCAGGGGCCTAAGTCCCCAAAACACCCCTTCTCTGCACGTGTCTGATTCTCAGACTGATATGGTTACATAGCGAAGGGCATCTTTGAGTTTTTAAAACCAGGCCACTGACGTGTTCAGCAGGAACATTATGTGAGTTTACTTGGTATCATCATGAGCCTAGGCCATTTGACCTTTAGTTTCAACTCCACACATAATGTGGCAGGAGTTTTTGTCTGCTGGGGTTGGTGTGTGGTGTTTATCTGTGTGACTGTACAGTAAAGTCAACAGGAAGCAAATGTTTCTCATACACACACAAAGGTTTGTCCATAGGAAGTTTGCTCGGGGTCAATATTTGCCCGGGGCATCTATCATTGCTGGAGAACGCTTTGAAGCCAGCGTGCAGTTTGGTTCATTAGATAGCACTGGCGCCAAGGCCAAACTTGGCAGGATTTGGTGGATCATGTGCCACTGGCTCTATAGCAGAAGGGCAAGATCAGGTTTTATGCAGTTCAAAGCAAGTCGAAGTGGATGGCACTCAAGTCAAACCAACTCTACCTCTGAATAGGTCTGACCCTTCATCTGCCTGACAGCAAATCATTGCTCAATAGGGAATAGGTTCAGACATACTTAGTTCACTTTTGATTAGCTAGGAACTAAACTACAGATGAAATCAAGTTCAACATAAGGCTCTTACCACTGAATCCTTTCAGAGGTACTCCAACCAGGTTTGCTGGACTTTACTCAATTTTAAAGACAATACACATCCATGTCATACATCCAATGCTAACTAATGAGGGCAGTTTGCCCCTGTCAGTTGTGTCCCCGTCAGTTAGTGGTAACTGCCAGATCGCAACTTCAGTCTATGTTGTACCAACTTCAGTCTATGCTGTACCAACTTCAGTCTATGTTGTACCAACTTCAGTTGCACCAAATGCTGTCATTCTTATACCTACCGTTATCACAGATCGACTCCTGATTTTTCCTGTAATATTTACTCCATTAGGGCAGCAACTGATTTAAGTATAAAACTGTGCCAACTGTCCCTCTGTCTGTATGAAGCAAACTGTTCCTCTATTTAAAGCAAACTTCAATTTTAGCCAATATTTTATCAGGACTATGGGGAGTTGACAGTAAATGAGCGAGGGAGAGAGATGACAGCTTTTTCTGGAAATCACCTCAGGTTGGAATCATACCTGGATATGATTCCATGATAGATATGCCAACACCTGGTGGGCACACCAAAGCAACTACTGTTGTAATCCTCTTAATCGCCTTCTCCCCTTACGCCATTGTCCCTTATCTGTTTGTATCACTGACTTATTGGCCTTTCTGACACCTTTCATGATTAAATTCACAGCAGTTAGTAACCATGAAGCTACTGGATGTATTGAACTATAATGCCTGCCTTGCCTACAAATAATTAAGTTACAACAAGTCATCATGTTGAAGCACTGCATAGCATTATTGCTTATGTTATAATGTATACATAAGAACTGCATAACATTATTAATGCTATAGCGCAATATAAAGCACTACATAGCATTATTAGCATGTTATAACATGATATGTAGCTACAGAATATAGAATATTGCACTTCATGGATACCTTAGGTTAAGTGTCTGTATAGGCTATGGCATAAGTCAACTCAGACTAGAGAAATCTGGTGTGAATCAATCCATAGCCCTGTCACACTGAATTTCTCATTGAAATACTCTAAAATTCCAATTTCAATCAGGTGTGTTTTGGATGTTTGATTGCTCTTCTCCAAACCACAAAAACATCCAAAGTTTACGTCACCTCAAAGAAACTCATATAAAGCACTTGGAGCTTCTCCTTGTCCCTGGTCGTATGGCGCTGTTCTCATCCTCTGCCTGACCTAAAGCAAGTGGGCCAGCGGCCATTTTGATTACATGGCCCAGGAAACATTCCTCCACGCTGTGGAAATGGTTTTGAAGATCAGCTGCCAATAAATCAGAGTGCATTTCCAAGTATAAACTAACACAGATAGCCATCCCAAAGGGAAACTGTTAGGCCATCTGAAAGATTTCTCACCCATATCAGTTAGTGCAGAGCACACAGGGCAGAAAATGACTGTTTGCAACATGGTTATACTTTCTGGCTTTATCAATTTTCTTGGCGGGTGACTTGGCAGGAAAAGCAGCTGGAGACAGAGGTGTGTGTGTGTGTGTGTGTGTGTGTGTGTGTGTGTGTGTGTGTGTGTGTGCACTGGCCTGTGCCCTCCAGGCTGCTGGTTCAAACACTGGGTCCTGTGGAGGAGGGGGAGAGGGGAGATAAGGCTGGAGGGTTGTGCAGCTGTGTCACCTCTCTCTCACTGATAAGAGCTGGGACACAGAGGACAGACAAACAGCACAAGGAAAGCACAGCCCACAACACACTCCTCGTCTCACCAACATTACAATAGCGTGATGATAAGTCTTCAATTCCTCTGATGAATAAAATAGTTCTATTTGTGCATGCATTATAATTTCTTATTTTTATAGAGAGAAAACTACAACAACAGAAATGGAATGGAGTAGTGAGTGAGTGAATAAGGCAATGAATGACAGAGTGAGTGTGTGTGTGTGTGTGTGTGTGTGTGTGTGTGTGTGTGTGTGTGTGTGAGTGAATGGAATGTGTGTGGGTGTGTGTGTGTGTGTGTGTGTGTGTGTGTGTGTGTGTGTGTGTGTGTGTGTGTGTGTGTGTGTGTGTGTGTGTGTGTGTGTGTGTGTGTGTGTGTGTGTGTGTGTGTGTGTGAGTGAATGTATTGTGAATGGGTGAGTGGGTTAAGAAGTGAGTGTGTGAGAGTGGGTGCATAAGTGAATGAGTGAGTGTATGTGTGTGTGTGTGTGTGTGTGTGTGTGTGTGTGTGTGTGTGTGTGTGTGTGTGTGTGTGTGTGTGTGTGTGTGTGTGTGAGTGAATGTATTGTGAATGGGTGAGTGGGTTAAGAAGTGAGTGTGTGTGTGTGTGTGTGTGTGTGTGTGTGTGTGTGTGTGTGTGTGTGTGTGTGTGTGTGTGTGTGTGTGTGTGTGTGTGTGTGTGTGTGTGTGTGTGTGTGTGTGTGTGTGTGTGTGTGTGTGTGTGTGTGTGTGTGAGTGAATGTATTGTGAATGGGTGAGTGGGTTAAGAAGTGAGTGTGTGAGAGTGGGTGCATAAGTGAATGAGTGAGTGAGTGTATGTGTGTGTGTGTGTGTGAGTGAGTGAGTGAGTGAGTGAGTGCATAAGTGAGTAAAAGTGTATGTGTGTGAATGAGTGTGTGTGTGTGTGTGTGTGTGTGTGTGTGAGTGAATGTATTGTGAATGGGTGAGTGGGTTAAGAAGTGAGTGTGTGAGAGTGGGTGCATAAGTGAATGAGTGAGTGAGTGTATGTGTGTGTGTGTGTGTGAGTGAGTGAGTGAGTGAGTGAGTGAGTGAGTGAGTGTGTGTGTGTGTGTGTGTGTGTGTGTGTGTGTGAGTGAGTGAGTGAGTGAGTGAGTGAGTGAGTGAGTGAGTGCATAAGTGAGTAAAGGTGTATGTGTGTGAATGAGTGTGTGTGTGTGTGTGTGTGAATGAGTGAGGGTCTAAATGAGTGAACTGTGGCACTAAGTGAATTGTGGATTAAAGGAAAGGAGTGAGTGAGTGAGTGCATAAGTGAGTAAAGGTGTATGTGTGTGAATGAGTGTGTGTGTGTGTGTGTGTGAATGAGTGAGGGTCTAAATGAGTGAACTGTGGCACTAAGTGAAGTGTGGATTAAAGGAAAGGCTGAGCCTGTGGTGCAGTGGTCCAGTTAAAGGGGACCTGTGGTGACCTGCTTAGCCCCGCTGTACCACAGACAGTGAAAAGAGAGATCAAAAGCAGCCACAAGGAGGACAGAGAGAGAGAGAGAGGAAGAGAGGAGAGCAGGAAAGTTGAGCCCTTGATGTTTCAAGACTTCCTGACACATCACTTCAAGTTTTGCACCTTTCATATGGCCAAGTCCCTGACTATTTTAAGGCCTGAGTGAGTGAGTGTGTGTGTGTGTGTGTGACGTAAACTTCAGAGTACTTAAACCTTATCTTTTCAAAATGTCACTCCACTTTTGACTTTTAAGGACCTTTAATCCCTTGCAAAAGTAGATACAAAGTTCCTCTCCAAACAATTACTGAAGCTATTTCCATTTAGAGCAGTATTTCTCAGTGATTTCCACACGTATCAAGTGTTAGAGGAGCCTTAGTGTTTGTGCTGATAACCACAAGCAGATTTTTTTCTCTGTGTCTTTTTCAAGTGAGAAGTGGGCTGAGTTGAGGGTGCAGCTAATGTGTTTAATCACCCGTTGCGGAGAGAGTTGTGGAGATGACCTGGAGAGGAGCTTATTTACAGGGAGCACCACCAGCAGCAGCGTCTCACCCATCTCTGGCTCCTCAGTCAGTCAGTCAGCCAGGCAACCGCAGGGGGTAAACACACACACACACACACACACACACACACACAAACACTATGTCTCCACTATGTCTCCACACACACACACACATGTACAAACACACACACATACATACACACACACACACACACACAGAGACACACACACACGCACATGTATACACACACACTCGCACATGTATATACACACACACGTACATACACACACACACACACACGCACACGTATATACACACACACATACATACACACACACACAGACACACACACACACTATCTCTCCATTCCCACACACTCTCTCCTGATACTTCAATTTTCTCTGTTCTGCCCCCCTTCTTCCCACACACACACATATACACATACACACACAGTCGTACATACACACACACACACACACAGACACACACACACGTATATACACTCACACGTACATACACACACACACAGACACACACAAAGAGAGAGAGAGACACACACACATACACACAGACACACGTATATACACACATACGTACATACACACAAAACCATGTCCTTGTCTGACTGCCTCCTCTGCTGACTCTCCAAACATCACAATCAACCCAGAGCACCCCCCGCCCCCAACCATCTCTCTGTTGGATCAATTACAAAAATATTGAAATGTCTTGGACGTTCCTAGCAAAGCTGCAAGGCCTTGTTTTAATTGTAAGGCAGAAGCCTTAGTGTTTGTGATTAGACTGCAAGAGGACAGGAGAATAGTGACTGACAAGACCGAAAGGATTTGAACTCACCACAGCCAATCAAAACAGGCTAACTATGGATTCTCATAATTCCCATAACACAGAAAGGTCACAGCCTTTAATGGCCATCACTGGTTTAATTCTCCTGTCACTCACCCCTCTGAGGGGGAGGGAGCTTTAATGTAGTCTCACATGAACATAAACACTCATACTGAGAGATACTGTTATAGTAAAGGATAAATAACAAATACCATAACACAC
This sequence comes from Tenualosa thibaudeaui, assembly GCA_027481765.1. Lineage (NCBI taxonomy): Eukaryota > Metazoa > Chordata > Actinopteri > Clupeiformes > Clupeidae > Tenualosa > Tenualosa thibaudeaui. The sequence continues at coordinate 17,208,240 of JAIFZK010000023.1, read as the reverse complement.
ACACACATAGTATGACACAGACCACACAGACCCCCCCCCCACCCACCCACACACACACACATACACACACACACACACTGGTCTATTCCTGAAGTTCTCTTCCACTTATGCACATCTGACCCTCTTACAGCAGCGCTACAAACAACCCCCGCCCACCCACACACATTTACAACACCACACACACCACACACACCCCACACACACTGCTTCTCTTTGCATTTTGCTCTTTTCAGGATATCCTGAGGTTCTGACTTTCACATTTGAGGACTGCCTTTGTGCTCTTAAAAAGGATTTTTATTTCCCCATCCTTATCCACACACAAAACACACACACACACACAAAACACATGCACCTACACACACAGATTACGCACATACACACATACCCGGCACACATTACAAGCACAGACTCATAAATTTTCATATGATAACACACATTCAGTACATGCACACACACACACACACACACACACACACACACACACACACACACCACTGCCTCCCTCTCCCTGTCTGCAGAGCGTGCAGTGTGTGCAGGAGTGATTCCCATGCATGACACACAGTGGCTGCAAAGGTGTGATTATGCCGTGCAGGGCACACTTTGTTATCTCAGAATTACCAATGCTCTTCTCCCGCCGCCCTCCCTGCGAGAGCCAATCAGAGCCTCTCACTAGCGCACATCGCTGCATGTCAGCACACACATCTGATTTCCACAGGAAGTGCACACACACACTAAACACACATTTAACACACAGCAGACACAAAGACAAATAGCACCATGACACACAGACGGGACAAAAGGAGACAAAGCAAACATATCTGACGCACACACACACACACACACACACAACATACTGAGACAAACACACACACAACGTACTGAGACAAAAATACACACATGGATGCATGACATACATAGACAAAAACATACACACACACACACATCATGCATGCATAGCATACCGAGTCAAAAGCACACACATTGTGAAAAGCATACACATCTGACACACACAGACACACACAGACACAAACACATGAAATACTGAGACAAACATTCACACATCACAGTTTCTTTCTCCGTTTTAGACAGGCATACCCTGGGCAGCCTCAGTGGCTGGAGTAATTGATTCTATTTGTGTTTTCAGACAGGCACATGCAGGGCAGCCTCAGTCTCAGGAGGAATTGATTCTCACCCTTGTCATAATTTGCCCAGCATGCTCAGCCCTATCACAAATCTTGAGAGAGGGAGAGGAGTTGGATCAATAAGGACAAGAGTCGTTCATCCTGTTTATGGCGTCTCTGTGCCACCCACGGGTGTGGGACTGGCAGAGCGAACCACGGGGCATGCTGGGAGTCAGCGAGGCATGGCTGGCAGATTATTTGCCAAACAAACGGGCACAGGTGCAGGGCAGGGGCACCATGGAGACGGGGGGCAGCGGGAGGATGCTTTGCCCGCTGAGCTGCTGGGCTCAGTGCTGAGCTCAGTGCCTACAGAAACTCTTCATGTAGGATAAGTCATAGAATGATCTACTCCAGGAAACATGCTGTGTGTATGTATGTGTGCGCGTGTGTGTGTGTGCATGTGTGTGTGTGTCTCAAACATCGAAATGAAGGAATGTTTTTAATAGGGCTTGACTGAGTCTGGATGTGTGCTGCTGGAAAACATGTCTGATCTCTTCTCCTCTAGTCTCTTCTGTTCTGCTCCAGGAGTTTAACGGAGCAGCAAGAGTGTGTGGGCCAGACACACACACACACACACACACACACACACACGCCCAAACAGACACACACATACACACACACACACGCCCAAACAGACACACACACACACACACACACACACACACACACACACACACACACACACACACAAACAGACACACACACACACACACCCAAACAGACAAAGGGATTTAATCTATGCAGGCGCTTAGCCGTGTCCATTCCTAAAACACTCAAATCCCCTTCGGCTCATTAAAACACACTCCCACGCCACATACAGATATAAAACAAATAATCTTAACTAATGAGAGGGGTGATGTGAAGTGTGTGGAGAGTGTGTGAAGTGTGAAGACAGGAAATGTTATCTAAAGCTACACAGTCCAGCAATGCAGACATTAGGTCTAATAAGGATGAGACTATGAGGATGCCATGGAGACCGAATCTGCTGTGGGGCTATATGTGTTTGTTTATTTGTGTGTGTGTGTGTGTGTGTGTGTGTGTGTGTGTGTGTGTGTGTGTTTGTGTTGCGGTGTGTTGTGACTGTGCAGAATCGATTTGGAGGAGCCTCGGCTCTGTGCATGTTTGCCTGTAACACTTTAGCGTCTCCTCACCAGCTCCAGTGAAAGGGAAGAGAATATGAGTCTCTGGCGATTCTAGAACAATCCGCCTTCTCCTCATCCTCTGGATGGGAAGATTCTCTGGATGCCTGCTTTTTCCATCTCATTGTTCTCAGCACTGCTGACCTCACTGGAGACGGAGAGGTGATGTCCAGTTTTGCTCGCGGGTCACTGCAAGGGCTGTGGCTGCAACACTGCTTTGGCTACAGCACAGGCCTTGGTTAGGTGTCATGGTAACAGAGGACTTATAGCACAGAGAGGCACAGGCCTTGGTTAGGTGTCATGGTAACAGAGGACTTATAGCACAGAGAGGCACAGGCCTTGGTTAGGTGTCATGGTAACAGAGGACTTATAGCACAGAGAGGCACAGGCCTTGGTTAGGTGTCATGGTAACAGAGGACTTATAGCACAGAGAGGCACAGGCCTTGGTTAGGTGTCATGGTAACAGAGGACTTATAGCACAGAGAGGCACAGGCCTTGGCTAGGTGTCATGGTAACAGAGGACTTATAGCACAGATAGGCACAGGCCTTGGTTAGGTGTCATGGTAACAGAGGACGTATAACCTAGTGTTCTAGCACAGAGAGGCAAGGCCTTGGTCAGGTGTCATGGTAACAGAGGACGTATAACCTGGTGTTCTAGCACAGAGAGGCATGGCCTTGGTCAGGTGTCATGGTAACAGAGGACGTATAACCTGGTGTTCTAGCACAGAGAGGCAAGGCCTTGGTCAGGTGTCATGGTAACAGAGGACGTATAACCTGGTGTTCTAGCACAGAGAGGCAAGGCCTTGGTCAGGTGTCATGGTTAACCCACAGTCTTGGGCTTTAGTGCAGATAGACAAAGCTGCAGTTCTAATCCACAGCTTCAGGGCCATTTCTCATATGTCACCAAACCACCATCATTA
>JAIFZK010000023.1:17157500-17175000 GCA_027481765.1 Tenualosa thibaudeaui | reverse complement strand
CCATCATCCAGTCTGTGGTGGCAATAATCTGCAATCTCAGTGTGGCAGAGGGGCCTCTCTGCCAGTTGTTTCAGAGGGCTCATGGGAAATGACTATTCCGGAATGTCTCATAATGATGGGAGAGTGGCGCATTCTAAGCTGACAGAATGTTTCCTTGAGGTTACTGTCAGCTTGCCATGTGTCAAAGATTGGGCTTGTTTGTAAACATAAATGACATCATAGCACACTGGAGCAGTGGTGATCTAACCAGCACCCAACTCACTGAAACACAAGATCAGTCACTCCGCTGGTGCGGCGTGCAGTGCTGTCATTGAGACATAAACACAACACAAATAAACAAATTAACTCCCAGATCTCAGTGTGCCTGTTTGGAGAAGAAACGACCCAGTCCCATATTAAACTGAAAAAGCAAGTAGAAGTGTCATAAGACAGCAGAAAGTGCAAACACACTGTAGACTATCCACCAGCCAGCAGACTATGTGCATTAGCCATGGAAGTCAGACTGTATGACTAGGCTCGGCTACAGCCTTGTGTGTCAAAGAGGGGTATTGGCCCTGACTGTGTCACACTCACACTGGGTAAGACTCATTCAGTCCTGTAGTGACAGTAACAGCACAACTATGGGGAGTATGTACTCCTGTATCAAGAGTATGATCAACTACGGGGAGTATGTACTCCTGTATCCAGAGTATGAGTATCCAGAGTATGATCAACTACGGGGAGTATGTACTCCTGTATCCAGAGTATGATCAACTACGGGGAGTATGTACTCCTGTATCCAGAGTATGATCAACTATGGGGAGTATGTACTCCTGTATCAAGAGTATGATCAACTACAGGGAGTATGTACTCCTGTATCCAGAGTATGATAAACTACGGGGAGTATGTACTTCTGTATCCAGAGTATGATTGGATAAGAACGTTTCCTGGCTTTGTGCGCATTTAAACACTGTATCCACATGGTCAAGGGATACAGGCCATGCAGGCCAAGTCTTTCTTTTACACCACTCATCGCTAATTTTGAAGACAATCTCTAACCTCTCAATCGTGCATGCCAGTTTTTGGCAGCCTCTATACTTTCCCCCTATTTTCATCTTGTCTGCGAAAACACAAGACGACCCCCCTTTTTTTCAGCTGTATTTACAGGAAAGAAATGTCGTCTTACCCTCGTCTGCTTGGAGACAGGTTTAAGGGTGCCCATGAGTGAGGTGCTAGGATACTAGGTTTAAGTGTGCCCAGGAGAGAAGCATTAGGGTACTTACTTACCCATGCCCACGTTAGGGGGTGTTAGGGTCCTTACTTACATTAGGGTACTTACTTACCCACATCCACTTGGTGACAAGTTCAAGGGTGCCCAAGAGAGAAGCATTACTTACCCATGCCCACTTTAGGGGGAATTAGGGTACTTACTTACGTTAGGGTACTTACTTAAACACATCCACTTGGTTGAGCTTGAAACCTATGAAGGTCATAAATAACGGAGACTATCAGTCACAGGCTCATGCAGAGTTCTCTGCTTACTTCTAAGGGCCTTAACTTGTGCAACAGTGACCAAAGCTTGCATCACTGGGCTTTAGCACTTATGCTAGTGCACACATTACTCATGCCTAAGGCTGCTAGTGCACACATTACTCATGCCTAAGGCTGCTAGTGCACACATTACTCATGCCTAAGGCTGCTAGTGCACACATTACTCATGCCTAAGGCTGCAGGGCAGTACTTCTCACTCAAGCCCTTATCCCAACAGCAGTGCACTCTGCCAGAGCAGAGAAGGGTTGGCACCAGCGTCACTGAGGAAATATGACCTGGCGAGCCTTCTCTCTCTCTCACACACACACACACACACAAACACACACACACACTTTCTCACTGTCTTTCTGTCACAATATCTGTCTCTCAGTGATCTCACAGACCAGAAGGAGTCTCACACACACAAACGTGAGCTGCTACTGTAGGTGCAGATGGTACCAAGCCACCAGTGTGTGTGTGTGTGTGTGTGTGTGTGTGTGTGTGTGTGTGTGTGTGTGTATATCAGTCTCAGATGGGCACAGATGGGCTTTCATTGCCATGGAATGTCTCCGTCCTCTCCCACACTACCCCATTAAACTAGTTTCACTTTTTTACAAGGAAACATTGGTGCTAATTGTTTTAATGATGCGATTTATGGCCTGCTCTTGTCTCTGTTTCAATATAAAGTAACTGTTGGCTGTCTAATGGCACCAGAGAATTGACCAGAGCTTGTGAGCTTGGACAAATATGTGAATTGAAGGCTGCACTTAAAAAACATGGTCTAACTTTGACATTGGATCTGATGGTTCATCCGTTTGACAAAACAGGTTTTGACAGAAAAGTTTTTATGTTGGTTCAGATCATCAATAGGTAGCAGAAATTCAGTGGTATTCAGTGGAATTCGGTGGAATTCAGTGGAATTCAGTTTTATTCAATGGAATGTCCTTATTATTTGAACTGATTCTGCTCAAGAACATGGCTGCTACACATGACTGCTTCATTCAAGTTTGGGATTGTGTGTGTGTGTGTGTGTGTGTGTGTGTGTGTGTGTGTGTGTGTGTGTGTCTTCACACACACACTGACTGCTCATTTCTGGCTTCAGTAGTCCTATGCAGCCCCCAAGCTGGGGGAATCCAAGCATGAATCATTTGGGTGCGATCTGTGTTTGCCTTTCCTCCGACTCGACCACAAGCCTTGACACATGCTCCATCTCCATCTCCAAAGCTCAGATGAGTTTGGGAGTCTGGAAAAGAGTTACTTTTCTTGCAGTTTTTCTTGGCCTTTGCCTGAATGGCTACATAAAGCATCCACTGATAACCTCAGCAGACTGCATTCCCTCTGCCTTACACTCAGTAATGTATGATAATAAAAGACTTTACTAGGTTTATACTACATTTCTACTTTACTCCTTTCAAACTACCTTAAACCAAGTAACCAAGGCCGCTCTTGGTTATATATATATATATATGTGTGTATTTCACTGGCTGCTGCAGCAACAGTGTTTCATCTCTTCTGTAATCATTTTGAAAGACGTGTCTGAGGGGTTTGCTGCTATAACGCTGTCTGCTCACTGAATTTATCTCAGCTTTGGTTGCCAAGCTGGGTTAATCTACACCTTTTCAATATTGCTGTTTTGCTTTTCATTCAGGCCTCTTGAATTGCAGCGTCAGAGACAGCCTGGTGACTCCTCACCAGAGATGGTGAGGATGAGGAAAGAGAGATGAAGGGATGAAGACAAGATGGATCTGTGAGGCTCAAGACTGGAAGAAAGAGAGAGAGAAAGAGAGAGAAAGGGTGAAAGAGAGAGGGCAGAAGAGAGAGGGTGAGAAAGAGAGGTTAGAGAGAGAGAGAGAGGGAGAGGTGAAATGCAGGGGTGTGAGAGTGATGGAGAGAGGTAAAGAGAGAAGTGAGAGAGATATTCAGAGTGTAAGAGATGGATGGGTGGTGAGAGAGATAGAGAGACAGATGACTGAAAGTGATAGAGGTGTGAACAAAACAGAGTCAGAGAGAGGGAATGAGAGGAGGAGAAGAAGAGTGGGAGGTTGAGAGAAGGAGTAAGAGAGTAGGGATGAGGGGAGAAAGAAAAAGAGAGGGACAGAGATAGGTGAGTGAAAGAGGGAGAGAGAGCATAGGACACTGGTGGCGGTTGAAAGTGAAGGAAGTAGAGAGAGAGGAGAGATGAAGGGGGAGAAAGAGAGAGAGGGATAGAGAAAGGTGAGTGAAAGAGAAAGAGAGAGCATGGGACAGTGGTGGAGGATGAAAGTGAAGGCAGGGAGAGGAGATGAAGGGGTAGGTGAGGTGCAGATCAGATCAGAGAGGCAGAGAGAGAGATAAGAATGAAGGCTGGCTTGACACACAGCTGACGTGGAGATGGGTACGAGGTGTGTGTGTGTGTGTGTGTGGGGGGGGGTGGGGAGGGGGTCTCCACTACAGAAGCAGATGAAGATAAATAGGTGTGTGTCACTGGGCTCAGAGCACTTGGGGTGGGGGGACAGGGTGTTATGGTAAGAGGGGGTGGGGGATGGTGAAGTAGTAATTTATTTCTAATTACCCCTCACTTACAGTTACCATTATCTCTGCTCCAGCCTCCATTGGCCCGTCACTCCAAGAGCTGAGCTGCGCTTCTCTGCCTTCTCGTAACACCTCATCTCTCCTGTCACAAATTCCTGTCACAGCAGCACACACACACACACAGACACATACACACCCACCACAGCACAGTGGCCTGTCTCTGCTCTGAGTACAATAACACTCCTGTCATTCCAACTCCAGAGTAGCGGGGTGCTATGGCCTATCCAGAGTAGCGGGGTGCTATGGCCTATCCCTGCTGTTAGGAGAGTTTCCGCGTGCCGTAACATCCCCGTCATTCCAATCACGCACGCCGTCCCGTCCCGTCTCGTCCCGTCCCGTCTCGTCTCAGTGCAGTGGCCCAGTTAGCAGAGGCCCGCTGAGTGGGCGACCTCAGGAAGGCAGCGTGCTTATCAGCCCTCAAGGACAGCTCCCTGGGGTGCTAACACGCTAATTAATTAATACACACTAGACCATTTACTGCACGTACAGCCGTCTTCTTGGAGACCACTGCCAGTGTGTGTGTGTTCAGCGGCGGCAGGTTGATTGGTCTGCCTGCAGGAATATATATATATATATATATATATATATATATATATATATATATACACACACACAGCTACTCACACGCACATATACAGAAAGAGAAAGAGAGCAAGCTGTGTGCAGTGTGCAGGCTTTATCTGGTGGTGGTGAACACACAGAGAAACTGAAATTAGATTTCTTTCTTTTAATTTCAACAAGGGCGTTATTGATTGTATCAGAGGAGTGGAGACAGTCCGTAATTAAATGAAGCAATTGGGGGGTGTAAAATTAGACTCTGTGTCATTAGATTAGAGCTGAGTGAGGAGGGAAAGCCTGTCGAGGGTGACTGATGACTGAAGGCCAATTAAAAAAGGAGGAGGAGGAGAGAGAGGAGCAGAGGGGACTGGAGAGGATGTGCCGCCTGGCGGAGCATGGATTTATCTGAGATAATGAACTCCTCACCCACCATTGATCTGCTGGGGAAGGCTGGGGGGGCCATGGCAGGATCCAGCCCTGATAAGGGCACACCGCTGAGGGGGGAAGGGGGGAGAGACAGAGAGAAACGGAGGGAGGAGAGGAGGGGAAGATAGCAGGAAAGGAGAGGAAGAAGCGGGAGGGGAAGAGAGGAGTGAAGAGGAGACGAGAGGAGAGAGGATTAGAGGAGAGGGGAAGAGAGGAGTGAAGAGGAGACGAGAGGATTAGAGGAGAGGGGAGGAGAGGAGTGAAGAGGAGACGAGAGGAGAGAGGATTAGAGGAGAGGGGAAGAGAGGAGAGGGGAGGAGAGGAGAGGAGAGGAGAGAGGAGAGAGGAGAGAGGAGAGAGAGAGAGAGGATTAGAGAGGATTAGAGGGAGAGAGAGGGAGAGAGGATTAGAGGAGAGGGGAGGAGAGGAGTGAAGAGGAGACGAGAGGAGAGAGGATTAGAGGAGAGGGGAGGAGAGGAGTGAAGAGGAGATGAGAGGAGAGAGGATTAGAGGAGAGGGGAGGAGAGGAGTGAATAGGAGAGGAGAGGATAGGAGAGAGGATTAGAGGAGAGGGGAGGAGAGGAGTGAAGAGTAGACGAGAGGAGAGGGGAGGAGAGGAGTGAAGAGGAGACGAGAGGAGAGAGGATTAGAGGAGAGGGGAAGAGAGGAGAGGGGAGGAGAGGAGAGGGGAGGAGAGGAGTGAAGAGGAGACGAGAGGAGAGAGCATTAGAGGAGAGGGGAGGAGAGGAGAGAGGATTAGAGGACAGGGGAGGAGAGGAGTGAAGAGGAGACGAGAGGAGAGAGGATTAGAGGAGAGGGGAGGAGAGGAGTGAATAGGAGAGGAGAGGAGAGGAGAGAGGATTAGAGGAGAGGGGAGGAGAGGAGTGAAGAGGAGACGAGAGGAGAGAGGATTAGAGGAGAGTGGAAGAGACGAGTTAAGTGGAGGAGAGGAGAGAGGATTAGAGGAGAGGGAAGAGAGAGAGGAGAGGAGAGGAGAGGAGACGAGAGGAGAGAGGAGAGAGGAGAAAGGGGGGGGGAGGAGTGAAGAGGAGACGAGAGGAGAGAGGATTAGAGGAGAGGGGAGGAGAGGAGTGAAGGGGAGGAGAGGAGAGAGGATTAGAGGAGAGGGGAGGAGAGGAGTGAAGAGGAGACGAGAGGAGAGAGGATTAGAGGAGAGGGGAGGAGAGGAGAGGGGAGGAGAGGAGAGAGGATTAGAGGAGAGGGGAAGAGAGGAGAGGGGAGGAGAGGAGACGAGAGGAGAGAGGAGAGGGGAGGAGAGGAGAGGGGAGGAGAGGAGGGCAGAGAAATGACTTGCCAGGCTGCCATCTCATGTGCTCCCATCTTGCCAATGCAAAAAGTCCCCAGTAAAATCAACAAGCCTCGACTGTAGAGGAGGTCTTCTCATTTGAATGAATGTCTTTGATAATCCAAAATCAACTTGAACCGAAGCCATTTCTGCTTTTTTTTTCCTCCATATGTCCACCACACCAGGATGAGTGGCATGTTTCCCATCCAAAGTTAACATTTGGCTTGATGTATTTAGAAACATACAGGGCTTTGAGTTTGGGAAGATCTATCTGTGGTGTGAAGTCTTTGGCAAGGCCACAGAATCAACACTCACATATGCACAGTGGGGAGCTCCGGGTGTCAGTCCTGTGTCAATATTCCCTCTCACGCATCTACCATAATAAGCTAACGGCCGTGGAAAAAGCAATGTCAAGTCACCTGCATTTGAGAACCCAAAAAGGATTTCCACTCTGTTATTACAGGGATATTACATGCGTAACTAAACTGTGAACCTGTATTTATATAAATGGGGTATAATTTGCAAATTACCGTCAGATTGAACCCTGTCACCAATCCAGCAACACAGACTGGCTTCCTTTTCAAGCTTTCAAGCAGTGCATTAGCCCTGAACTGGGGACATATCCCATAATGATACGGGTGAACGGAGGTACGTGTGATGACATGCAGTGCATTAGCCCTGTACTAGGGGCACATCCCATAATGATGCGGGGAGATGAAGGTACGTGTGATGACGTGCAGTATGCTGAAGGCACTTATGTGCTGAAATGTAGTAAAGAGGGGATGTGCTTGTTCATGGTGAAGTCTGCATCTCAGCGCACTGAAGCAGAGCCGGGAGATATGAGAAGAAGAGTATGTCTATGCGTGCAGTCCTTGCCATAGCCAATATCACATACACTCACACACACACAGGAAACTGGCTGCAGAGGGTGCTTCCGAAGGCTGGCTATGACAGGCGCCTGACTGTGGAGTGTATATTTGTGGATTTCTCTCTGGAAGCAGTGGTTTGTCCTGGCAAAGCGTCCACAACCACAGTATTGACTAGCAGAGAGCAGGCCAGGGAGCTCGTGCTGTATCTCCGTCTCCTGGCTTCACTCCCTCCAGATCCCTCCAGCTCCCTCCCCAGCTCACTCCAGCTCCCTCCCCAGATCCCTCCCCAGATCCCTCCAGCTCCGGCGGCTGATGCGCGAGCTGATGGTTGAGATAATACATGCAGTATGACAGGGCGACATCCTGAACTCGCACGCACAGAGTCTCACCGCAGCCCAACCTGGAGCCAGTGTTGACGGCTCAGTCGTGAAAATATCACCCAGTCCATCACGCACAACTGCAGCCAGCAGCCGCAGTTGCACAGGGTCTGGCTCCTGTTCCACAGTCGGACCACGGCCAGGTCCGTTTCTAGGTCACTTCTTTATCTGACCTGTTACATTTCCTTTCGCCTGCAAAGTTATCCTGCCACAGCAACCGTTTGCGAAATTGCACAGAAATGTCAGATATGGGTCAACGTGCCATGAAGTATTTTTAGTGGGGTGACCTATATCTAAAACATCACATTACACTAATGACTGCACTCTGATTAGTCTGGGATAACAGCCAGTTAGGATCAGATCGCAAGAGCCTCATTACCAAGAAAATATATCAGTGTGATAGTAAACTTGTTTAATTAACCCTAAAATCATGACAACATTTACAGTGATAAAACACCTCCTCTCCATCTTGGCTCAACCAATGAGCTGGTGTCTTGAGTCATCATTCCCAGCTCCAAGCTCATCTCTGATTATTTTTTTCCCCTCAAATAGATATGTTCTTGTTATCATCTTCTGATATTTTTTTTTCTTTCCTGTTAAAGATCAGACTTGTTTTACAGAAATGATTATGGTAACTCCAAAACCTCTAACCCTTAACCTCAACCTTAATTTCAGTTTTACATCTGTCACTCTCTGAAAAAGCTTACTACCCTGTCCATGTCTTTAAAAGGGCATTGTAATCAATACAACTGACTGAAGGTGCAGAGAATTTCCAAAGCGGTAGCCTCGGGTCGCTGATCATGTTATTAATGAAGTCACTGATCATGATATTGGTTAAGTTATTGATCATGTACAACTGTAACTGAGTGGATGATTGTATAATATGACCTCAGCTCGAGCATGCTCTTGACCAACAGACCAAATCTAGTGTCTCTGACCTTGGATGGGCCAATCAGAGAACAGACGGAGGGCTGAAAGCACTGAGCTATAGGCCTATATGTGGGTCCGTTACGTCACCCATTCACTAATGGGTGTCATGACCAGGAAGTTCGGACAGGATGGGACATGAGCTGGGTTATTTTTCCCATTCTAGGTCAAGGAGGATATTATGGGATTTTGTGTAAGATGGTTGAGCGCTATATGATCGTATTGTTGGCCCCATTTGTAGTGGGACGCACTACAAATAATCATAATCTGTTGCATTTGTAGTGAGACCCAGTTTCATTTTTAGTCATTTAGTCATTTTTAGTCATTCATTTTTGCAAGTTAACGTTAGCTACAAGCTAAATAACACTGGGGATCTTTGTAGTTAGCTCAACATGCTAGTCACAGGCAGTGAATGGAGTTACCGTTGTATGCTAAGCTAAGAAAAACATCCTGAGAGTTGTGTTCATTTAAAAAATTATGTGTAGATTCTTTGAATTAACTTGCAATTAAAGATGTATCTTGTGACATTGCATGCTCTTGTCTGCACAAGAGCATGCAATGTCACATAATCCCATTTATTCTCCATAGGAGAATCACCTGGGACCCATCTAGCAAACTCACTAGTCCCCGATATGTCACAGACTTATCCAGGATATCCAGGATTTGACTTTCTATGGCTGAAATGATAACGCTGAATTCAAAGGTGTGTAACATACATCATGACCAAACACTAGTGATTGATCGAGGCAGAAAGTATCAGCCCACCATGGAGCAATGGATTGGTTTCAGACGCTTTACTCAAAGCAAAACAATGTGAAAGCGTTTGATGCATCAGGCTACAAATCACCCAATCACAGACTTAAGCATGGAATCTATACTTGGAGGCTTTTTAATTGCAAGCAAAAGAGTTTGAGGCTCCTTGTTTTGAGTTGTTTGGAAATATTCTTTCTCTTCTTTCTGCTTCCAGCCAATTATCCAAACCCAGTAAATCTTGTCTGATTGGCTACATGCTACAGTGCATAGTAGGTGTTGGTGGGAAAACACATTTGCTCGGAGCATGGGACTGAAACCAGTTCCCCTTTTCAAATAAGCTGCTCCTTTGTAAACACTTTCTAAACACGGAGCTGTTAATGACTCTCCACTGCCACGACACACCTAACAGGCACATCAGTGTGTGCTGCTGCTCACTGACTGTCTTTTAATTGAGGGCTGGTATTTCTGAAGGGGCTTCTGCAGGATCATGCACCAGCTACACTTAAGCTTCCACCACACACTCATCAACTGTTATTAGCTCATTATTCCTTTCACACACAGAGACATACACATACTCTCCCAGACCCATTGAGAACCACATTCACACACACACACACCTATGGAGAATCACTCCTGCTGATTGCTGAGAAAACGACACCAATCAAACACTAATTTGCTCTATTGATTTCTCCCTCTCTGTGTATCTCCCAGTCTACCTCTCTCTTGCTCTCTTTCTTTCTCTCTCTCTTCGTTCCGCTTACACACATCAGACACATCCCTTTAAAACACACAGACAGCCACATCCCTTTAAAATAACCTCTTCCTTGTAAAAAAGCATCAATCTCAGTCTCTCACTCTACTACAGCAGGCTGCCACCTGTGAGGGGCTGTAAAAGAGGCAAATAGAGTGGAGAAGATGCCAATCCCAATCACACACACACACAACTCCTCTTCCTCCTCCTCATCTTCATCACATGGCTCTGAAAATAAATGCTGTCTGCCAACTGCACAGGATTGAGGCAGAGAGGAAGATGAATATTGTAGGCTGGTGGACATTAACTATGAATGAGAACAAGTGTGATGCCAGAGAGAATGTTGTCTAAACAGAAGCCATCTCCCCCAGGCCACGCAGGTCAAATGCAAAGGACAGACCTGACAACTTTAATAAATGCATTACACACTCACACACACACACACACACACACACACACACACTCAGTCTGCTTAGCCAGTGCTCTCTGACACACAGACATCTGGGCTCAAGCGTCGTATAAAAACAGACAACAGCTCTGAACTCAAATGCCCACTAGTTTGGTACAAGTTTGGTGCTATTTCTTTTTTTTTGTATAGATCTAAAAAAGAATGGTTGATTATTTAAGAGAACAGTTGGTCTCTTCAGCACTTTCACTCTTCCATGCCCATCTGTACACACACACACACACACACACACATGCTTTCTGTACTTTTCTCAGCACTCACTTACACACACTCATACACACACATCCTGTAGTCTACTCGACCCTCACTTACACTTACACTCACACTCACTCGCACATATTCTCCCACAAGCACGCAAACACATGCTCATATATGCGCACACTGTCACCTTTTAGGCATTTGTCCCTTTTTCGCTGTGCTGAAGCCTCGCCGAAGGGGAGCTTTCTGAGCGCATACAGAAGTGGTTCCTTATGAATGATTCAGGTGGCTGCATTAACCTGTCCTCCGCCATCTGTGTCGCCTCAGCCAGAGAGAGACCCAGGAAGGAGAGGGGAGTAGGAGAGAGAGAAAAAGAGAGAAGGAGAGAGAGAGGGAGCTGAATGAAGCCCTGCTGGGACCTGTGATCCATGGGGGGTCTTTGGGGACCAAACCACAGGAAGTGACCCAGGGCTGAAAGAGCATCTTAGTGTTAGTCCTGACATCACGTGTGTAGAAGTATGGGACTGAGAGCTCCACTATGGGAAAGCTTTGCAATACAAAATGCATCTTCTGTGTAGGCCCATGTGTATAATCCTGGCCTCTGGACTAGTTACTTTATATGAAGGTGTATAAACTGTGCTAGTTAGCATGGCTCCACTCTTATATGGATGTTTATAGGTAATCTGTAAGCCTCTGTGTTGGTTAGCATGTTTACGTGGCTGCAGTCTTTAAATGTGTGTAATACTGGCCTCTGTTTTAGTTAGCATGGCTAGTCTTGACATTAGTGTGTATAATCTGTTTTAGTTAGCATGGCTAGTCTTGACATTAGTGTGTATAATCTGTTTTAGTTAGCATGGCTAGTCTTGACATTAGTGTGTATAATCTGTTTTAGTTAGCATGGCTAGTCTTGACATTAGTGTGTATAATCTGTGCTAGTTAGCATGGCATCAGTCTATACATGAATGTGTATAATCCTGGCCTCTATGATAGTTTGCATGTTAGCATGGCTACAGTCTTTATATCAATGTGTATATTCCTGGCCTCTGCCAGGAATATTCCTTCCGCAAAGACTCCCTCTCAGGTAGCACAGCCATCATATGTCTCCCTCCCTCTCTCTCTCTCTCTATCTATCTATCTTTCTGCCCACCTGAATTCTCCTCTGCTGAAAAGCCTTGGACACAATCCAAACTCTACACTTTCCTGTCTAGTAATGACTTGCTCTCCTGTTTCTCATTGCACACTCACATACACACACACACACACACACACACACTTATGCACATGCAGACATTTGCACACACACACACACACACACACACACACACACACACACAAACACTTTTGCACATGCAGACATTTGCACACACACAGGCACACACACGCACCCACACTGGTTAGCTGTCAGACACTGATGAGATATCAGAGAGTGCTGGGGCCGTAAGCTCTCAGAGCTATTTATTCTCATTGATTCCTGCCACCACACTGTTATCACATTGTGCGGTGCTCAGAAGGGAAATGTTTGAGCCACTTCAAGACTTTCCAAAGAGGCTTTTCTGTGCCTCAGCTTTCCCCTTTTCACTCCCAATGGAAACATGAACCTTGTTCTCCACTCCTCTCCTCCTCATACCACTTCACCAGAATTAACCTGAAGCCTTTTTCAATGGAGGGGTCATTCGATCTCACCAGGAGAGGCCAGCGTTGGTCTTTGTGTGAATCTAATGTGACAGCAGTGAGATATTTACTGTACTTAAAGGAATGGTGAAGATGAAATCAAGTTAGTTTAGCTTGAGAGGATTTTTTCCCCCAAATAATTCCCATTAGAAAGACTGAATTGTTTTCACATGGCACTGAGTGCAAAGCTCCTAGAGGATTAGATGTGACTTAGATGGCTTGGAGTGGAGGTGGGAGGTTTGTTTCGCAACAGAAAATGATTAAAGAGATTAACGGATTGCAGAGATTTCAAGGGGCTGTGTTTTATGACGGGGGAATCAAATGGCTTTGGACTTGTTCCATCAGGAGAACAGGAAAAGGAGGAGACAGAAAACAAAGGAGAGAGAGAAGAAGGGATAGAGAGAGATAGAGGGAGATAGAGAAGGAAGAGGGCAACAGCAACAGGTGCCACTACTACGATTTTCATTGTGAATAATTCACAGAGCGCTTCCACCTTAAAAGGAGCTAAGCTCATCAATTATAAAGGGTTTGGGGGAACCTGAATAATTGAAGAGCAATATAGAGCCTAGCAAGAGGTTAATAGGACTTTTGCTGACGCTGAACAGCATGTTGTAGTGGAACAGAGAGGAGAGGAGAGCAGCGGATTGATAACAGGGGTGAAGGAGTCATGGGTGAGCCTGTGATGGCAGAGGAAGTGGAGGAAAGGAGAGTGCAGCGAGAGAGAGAAAACATCCCTGGAGATAGAAAGGGGTGTGTTTGCATGTGTGTGTGTGTGTGCGTGTTTGCATGCAGGGGGTGGAGGGGTGGGGTTAAGGGGAAGTCCAATGCAACTCCCTCAGGCAACAGAGGGAGAAGGAAGTGGCAGGCTCTGACTTTGTATATGGCCTGAGTGTAGCCTTAATTTAGCCTGGATGTGGACTGGGTGTGGCCTGGATCTAGTGTGGTGTTGGTCTGGACCCATCTAGTCACTCTCCCACTGCCTCTAACTGGAGGTTAATGCTCTGTGTGTGTGTGTCTGCAATCATGTTAATTACTCTGTGTGCGATTAATCAGCCTGGAGCCTGGAGTCTGGTGCTGGACGTGCCCAGTCCGCCACGTAATGAATCCTCCTATCATGGCCCCTGGTGAGGCCCACACTGGGCTGTTGTTAACGTGCCAGTCTGACGCGTGTACACTTCCTAACTGAGGTTAATTATTCAGTAGCCCATTCGTCTTGATGAGAAGGAGCCTAGCGTGGTGAGCTAACATTTACCTGGCCATCAATCCACTAGGCTGATCAGGGAGCTGTGCTGGCCCCCACGCTGCAATCGGAGAGAATCTTTCAGCCTCGCAGGCCGACAGTTCTCAGCTCTCGCTCATAAATGACTCCACTCGCGAGCCCATTTATTATGCAGGGTAGAAGACAGTATTTAACTACCCGTGTCCATTAAAGTGAATATGGCTCCAGAAATGATCTCATTAACGTTAATTAAACTAAAGTAAGTCTATATATCCCTGCCCAGCATGATTTATTCACAGAGTTAGAGAGTATAAAAGTTTGTAAAAGATTACTCTCAAATACTGTTCCATTTACCAGAGATCAATATAGAGAAATATTACATCAACCACAAGTCCTGTGAATCATTAACACACAGGCATAGTCTCCGCGGGCGAAGCTCTTTCTTCTGCTGCGGATCACTGTGATATTTCAACAAGTGACAAATAAGCAGAGCTTGTCATTACGGCCTGAGCAGTAACACAAGCAAAGCACTTCTCATCAATCAGAGAGAGATGGGAGTTCTTAGCACACGTTAAGATCATGTCTGCATGAAAACTGGATCAGTTGAGTTTCCACCACTGGAAGCGCAACAGCTCCCCCTATGGGCTGAGGAAGAGAGAGGAGAGAAGATCAAAGAATCAGCTACTCAGAAGCCAAAACAATCACTTACTCCAAAGCCCAAACATTCACTAACTCCAAGGTCCAAACAATCAGCTAGTCGGAGGCAGAAACTGGAACTCTGAGCTCAAAATAATGAGCTACTTCAAGGCCCAGGCAATCAGGTGCCAAATTTCTTCATCTTTTTCATTGTTATATGAGGGTGTTCCTTTAGGGATTACACTTGTGTAAATCAGGAAGTTATGTTCTAAAGTTATCGCTGTCACAGACCTCCGAGGTAGTTCTATAGGTGGTACAAAGAGTCCATCTTTATGCACTGTGTTCTACTCACTCAAGGATTAAATCATATAAGGTAGTGTACCTTGCGTTAGCTCCATTTTTGTTCGGTGCCAACACTCCAAAATTTACCTCAAGCAGATCTTTTTGCAACTCATGCCAATACAAACAAACCCCTTATGCTTAGTCTGGTCCTCATCCTTTGCCATAACTCCATTGTAAACAACTATAAATTGTGGCAGCTTGATGGAGGGAATCAGTGTGTTTAGTGTGCTAAAAGTTAAAACTAGGCTGGCCTGATGGGAAACAGGGGTGTTTTTCTGACGCGGGGTGCAGTGTGTGTGTGTGTGTGTGTGTGTGAGTGTGTGTGTGTGTGTGTGTGTATGTGACCGAGGAGGTCCCAGTTCTTGTCTTTGGCAGGAAGAGTTGTAAGGACAGAAAGCAGTCTGAATCACATCCTCCCACTCCGAGGCTGTTTCCCATGTCTTTCTCATCACTGCAAAATCACACACACACACATACTCATATGCACGCACAAACACACACACACACACACACACACATACACATACACACACACACATACACATACTCCATGTGTTCCAAAGTTACAGTAAACAGCCTGAGTACACTCCTGCTCTGCGTCCTGTCCCCTTGCTGACTTGTCTCCACACAGACCTGCAGGTTCTTCCACAGTGACTTTATAAGGTCACATAGTGAGGATCCATCTGAGAGGGAGGCAGCACTCAGCCCCTCTCCGGCCCAAACAAACTTGCAGTGCATGGACCACATCAGGCTCTTGTGTTATTGTGTTGTTAGTATGTTATTGGCATGTTATTGGTATGTTATTGGTATGTTATTGGCAGGTTGGCAGCATGTTATTGGTATTTTTTTTTGGTGTGATGGACAGAACATGAGATGAATTAAAGATGTTTCACTTCAAATATACCCACCAGGGAGGTCCATCCCAAATTCTTTCTCTAAACTCTTATGGATGTGTTTGTGTGTGTGTGTGTGTGTGTGTGTGAGAGAGAGAGAGAGAGAGAGAGAGAGACATATTGAAACAGTGCTGTAATTAAGGGTAAAGCCAAATTACAGAGGGTTCAGCCGAAGCACATGGAACTCAGTGAGACGCCAGCACACTAGTGCTGAGACACAGTGTGTGTGTGTGTGTGTGTGTGTGTGTGAGAGAGAGAGAGAACTGGTGCTGTGTGTCTGTGTGTGTGTGTATGCATGCACTGGTGCTTTTTCTCCTTAAACTCACATCAAGGGGAGCTGGAACAATCTGGCTTTAGTTCCTGCTTAATGAATGGCTTCAATTATTCATTTTGCTGGGCCTATCCGTTTCAGGCAGCAGCGTGCGTGCACACACATACACACACACACACACACACACAGGCTTTTTTCAGCTCCTATCACAGATAGCTCCTCCAAATAAATACAAGCACATCCACTCCAATTGGATCAGTACAAAAAGGCGAGATGGATTTCCTAAACAAATAGCAGCATATGGAGTAACTTAAAGAACATTAGTGAGACTTCAGCCCAGTCTGTGTGTGTGTCTGTGTGTGTATGTGTGTGTGTGTGTGTGTGTGTGTGTAAGACAAACAGGAGAGGGAGAGAGAGAGAGAGAGAGAAAGAGGCATTCACTTGCTATGTTTCAGGACAAAGAAAGTGATGTCAAAAATAAGTGAGGGAAGAAGGCTAGGGGGAAGAAGACGAATCGATGGATGGGTAGTTTGGGAAAGATTTATAGACAGAGTGAGAGATGGAAGACAGAGACAAGGAGTCAGCCGGCTCTTGTCCCACACTACAAGATCATTCTCCAGCACCTCCGCCATAATGGAGAGGAGTGTGTGTTTGAGATGGAATGGAGTGTGTATGGGAGATGACAGGCCTCTTATGCGCTCTCCTATCTCCCCCAGAGCTGGATGACCTTTGACCTCCCTCGTCTTACAGGAGCCAGCTTGCCTCTGAGAACTGCAGTCACATCAGAGGAGGATGCCGGGTTTGCACATGTCAATATATACTGCACACACACACACATACAGTACACACACACACACTTCATTCAGAATGACATACGTCATACATACTCCCACTATGTTCAGAATCAGTGGAGGGGAGGAGTGTGTTGAACTTGTGTTGAACTTGACAGTAAACTGCTTAGGGAAAATGGAAGCTCTCTCTTCCACTGTGTATTCCATTTGGGGCGAGTTGTGTGTAACCAGCCACAGGTCATCACAGATTCCTCCCTAGAGTAAGAGGCAGGCTTGGGGTCTGACTTGGTCAATAAGGGCTGAAAGATTCATAATAACCAAGTTTGCCTGGTGGCGGCACCATGGTTTAGTCTGGGCCTGGCACACACTGGCGACTGGCAGTGCTAGGCAGTGCCCGCCTCAGATATCGTTGCCTTGGCAACACTCATCACACCAGCTTATTTTTCAGTGCTGGCTTTGCCAAGGGTGTCCAAACCGACACTATAGTAATACACTCGTACACACATGCACACAAACAAACCCAGCCAGAGGTGTTTTATTGGTCGACCATTAAAGAGGGTGTGTGTGTGTGTGTGTGTGTAAGAGGTGAAGAATGATTAGTGACCCTCCCCTGCTGTCTGTGATTGAAGAGTGGTTACTGCTCCCACTACAGGCAGCACAGATGTGTGATAAGTCGGCTAACAGCTGGTCCCATTTCACATCCAGTCCAGATCAGGCCCAGAGTCTGTTCCTGGGTCAGATGCATTATGGGACATTTCATCTGTGCTTTAACTCTTCTCACCCATGACTCATCATCCACTAGAACCTCTCTTTCCTCTCTATCTGTTTCTCTCTCTCTCTCTTTACTACTCTATCTGTTTCTCTCTCTACATCTCTACTAATTTATCTGTTTCTCAGTATCCATTTTTCATCATTTTCCCTCCCTCTCTCTCTCTCTCTCTCTCCTGTTAGGAGTGTATTCTATCT
>JAIFZK010000023.1:17065000-17155000 GCA_027481765.1 Tenualosa thibaudeaui | reverse complement strand
GACAGTGGCCATGATTTTTACTGTTTTTTGACGTTAATCTTATAATCTTTCACTAGAGCTATCCCAAATTAAACAAAAAGGGTGGAGATACGTAACGTTTCTTAACGTTTATCAAATTGACTTTTTTAGCATATATATACGTAAACACAACAGACAATGGACAAATGGAAAACCTGTTTCAGTTTCAAGATCAACCATGATGCTTGTCGGAATCTAGACACCCATACCTAACAAAAAATGTAAGGCTAACTGATTGGAAACGTTTTGGCTAGTAACAGTTTCGTTTTAATTTTGGTCATTTAATTATCACTCTCATTACGAAAAAGGTGGAAAATGTAAATTTTATTATAACAAGCCATTATTAACCATTTATTACTATTTTATTATAATTTAATAGTTATATGTATAGCCGTAGTCAATAAATAATTAATTCCACTAAAATTTGGTTACAATGATTAGATTACTATGCAATGGAATAGCAACAAAAAGAACAAAAATCAAAATGTGGAACTGGAGTCTCCTTAAAAAGAATGCAAGATGCATCGACTGACAGCAAATATGTGTGTGTGTCTGTGTGTGTGTGAGTGGGAGTGGGAGTGGGACTGACAAACAGGGACTTGCCTTAAAAAGAGTGCAAGATGCATTGACTCAGTTATATGTGTTATATTTCATTATATATATGTTATATGTGTGTGTGTGTGTGTGTGTGTGTGTGAGAGAGAGAGAGAGAGAGAGAGAGAGGGACTGACAAAGAGGGAGTCAGCTTAAAAAGACTGCAAGATGCATTGACTGAGAGAGCACTTATGTGCAGTTGAAAAGAATCCCAGTTTCGTGTGGTGTGACAGAATGAAATTTCCACTGATTGAACCAAAGATTAGGGCACTTTTAACAACTGCAATTATTTTTCAACTGACCATTTCAGTGATGTTATATATAATATCTAAAACTTTGCATTAGAAGAGGGAAACACTAAATGGAAGCAATAAATATAAGAAAGAAAGAAAGAAAGAAAGAAAGAAAGAAAGAAAGAAGGGTTTCTAATGAAAAGTATGAGTGATTGTACAAAAATGTTTCTTTAAGTCAAGCAGTTGGTCAATTGTCTGTGCACTTAGAAAACAGCTGTGTACCTGCGGGCTCCAGCAATGAAAGCATGCAGCATTTTTCTCCCTCTCTGCTCTATGGAACATTTGTCCTCCTAGGCTGGACATTAGAGAGCTCTCCCTGTGAACAAACTTGAAAGACTTGCGGTCAGATGTGTCAAGCAGACAAAGCAAAGCCCTTTTTTATTGGCACCCGCTTTGTGTCTGTAAGCTGTTTGAGAGCAGACACTGGCCAGAGTGCACATCCAGTGTCCAGAAACACACACATTCTCTCTCTCTCTCTCTCTCTCTCACACACACACACACACACACACACAAACACACACGTAGACACACACAAACAATATGCGCACACAAAATAGTAAGAACTACAGAGTGCATGTCCCCTATATCTGAAATCCAGAGACAAACACACACACACACACACACACACACAGTGGCCACAGCTCCCTGGGACCGGTGTGTTCTGAGCTCTTAAGAGTATGTGTGCGGAGGGCTAAGTCCTTCTCTGAGCCCCTGAGTGGGACGTGATGACAGAGAAACCCTAAACTCGGCTTACTGAGGGTCACCTAGGTGACCATCCTAAAAACAAGGGATCAAGAGATTAAGAAGATGAAATAAGAAAAGAGGAGAAAAATTGTTTGAAAAGTCCAGTTGCAAACATCAATAAAAGGGCCAAGCAGTGCAGACGTAGTGTCAGTAAAAAGTAAGAACTTTTTCTCTTGGTCAAACCCAGACTGGACGGATCCAGATGAACCCATTTGAGAATCTGAATCTTTTTCTTTTTGCAGCTGGACACCTTCCTGCTGAATACAGCTTTTAAAGAACCTAAATTTCAGGAGCCAATCACAGTCTAATGGGGTGGGCTTTGTAGGTTTAGAGCAGTTAGATAAGTACAGTTAGCACACAGCCAGTGGCTATACCCTGGGAATGTTGCCGTTTAAAAACTGTATTTTCTTTGCATTTACAATTGCATTTAAAACCCTCAGTTTCATGAAAGATGTGTCTGCACTTCTGAAAACAGTGGGTAAAAGATTTATGTGCCATTTTAAAGCAACACCAAGGAGGAAGTGATAGTTACGCCCCTAAGTGTCAACATTCAACACCATTTAACACTAACAAAATACCCAGCGTGCCAAAATACAACTGAAAGGTTATGATGTTCAACAGTGCTGTACAGTCCAGTGTACTGCATTATCTGCATGATAGGTGGTGTTGGGTGGAGATTTAAGAGGCTGTCTGGTGCCTGACAGGCTAAGGCAAATCTTGGTGGAGTTTAGAAAAATAGAATGCTGAAAAACAAAACATGTCTATACAGTTTGAGTGTGTAAAAAAATGTGTGAAAGGATGCAAGTGGGAGGAGGCAAGACAAGAGACAAGTGTGTGTGTGTGTGTGTGTGTGTGTGTGTGTATTTCTGCCCTGTCTCAGACAGATGTAATGACTCATGCATGAAGAATGTTGCTCTGATCCCTCTGACTTCCTCACTATACACACACTCTTGATATCTGCACACACACTCTTGATATCTGCACACACACTCTTGATATCGGCACACACACTCTTGATATCTGCACACACACTCTTGATATCTGCACACACACTCTTGATATCTGCACACACACTCTTGATATCTGCACACACACTCTTGATATCTGCACACACACTCTTGATATCTGCACACACACTCTTGATATCTGCACACACACTCTTGATATCTGCACACACACTCTTGATATCTGCACACACACTCTTGATATCGGCACACACACTCTTGATATCTGCACACACACTCTTGATATCTGCACACACACTCTTGATATCTGCACACACACTCTTGATGCACACACATCTTGATATGCACACACACTCTTGATGCACACACATCTGCACACACACTCTTGATATCTGCACACACACTCTTGATATCTGCACACACACTCTTGATATCTGCACACACACTCTTGATATCTGCACACACACTCTTGATATCGGCACACACACTCTTGATATCTGCACACACACTCTTGATATCTGCACACACACTCTTGATATCTGCACACACACTCTTGATATCGGCACACACACTCTTGATATCTGCACACACACTCTTGATATCTGCACACACACTCTTGATATCTGCACACACACTCTTGATATCTGCACACACACTCTTGATATCTGCACACACACTCTTTATATCTGCACACACACTCTTGATATCTGCACACACACTCTTGATATCTGCACACACACTCTTGATATCTGCACACACACTCTTGATATCTGCACACACACTCTTGATATCTGCACACACACTCTTGATATCTGCACACACACTCTTGATATCTGCACACACACTCTTGATATCTGCACACACACTCTTGATATCTGCACACACACTCTTGATATCTGCACACACACTCTTGATATCTGCACACACACTCTTGATATCTGCACACACACTCTTGATATCTGCACACACACTCTTGATATCTGCACACACACTCTTGATATCTGCACACACACTCTTGATATCTGCACACACACTCTTGATATCTGCACACACACTCTTGATATCTGCACACACACTCTTTGATATCTGCACACACACTCTTGATATCGGCACACACACTCTTGATATCGGCACACACACTCTTGATATCTGCACACACACTCTTGATATCTGCACACACACTCTTGATATCTGCACACACACTCTTGATATCTGCACACACACTCTTGATATCTGCACACACACTCTTGATATCGGCACACACACTCTTGATATCTGCACACACACTCTTGATATCTGCACACACACTCTTGATATCTGCACACACACTCTTGATATCTGCACACACACTCTTGATATCTGCACACACACTCTTGATATCTGCACACACACTCTTGATATCTGCACACACACTCTTGATATCGGCACACACACTCTTGATATCGGCACACACACTCTTGATATCTGCACACACACTCTTGATATCGGCACACACACTCTTGATATCGGCACACACACTCTTGATATCTGCACACACACTCTTGATATCTGCACACTTTGATATCTGCACACACACTCTTGATATCTGCACACACACTCTCTCATGCACACACATCTTGATATCTGCACACACACTCTTGATATCTGCACACACACTCTTGATGCACACACATCGATATCTGCACACACACTCTTGATATCGGCACACACTTGATATCGGCACACACACTCTTGATATCGGCACACACACTCTTGATATCGGCACACACACTCTTGATATCTGCACACACACTCTTGATATCTGCACACACACTCTTGATATCGGCACACACACTCTTGATATCGGCACACACACTCTTGATATCTGCACACACACTCTTGATATCTGCACACACACTCTTGATATCTGCGTGCCCATCTCTGGATGCCCTCTATATACACTGCCATTTGTGCTAGTTCCAGCTCATTCACTCACACACACACCCTCTCTCTACTGACTTCCCTCTAGTTGCCCTGCACACACCCTCTCTGAGCTGCTCAGTGCACGTCTCAGCCAAGTGGAGAGATTATCACAAATCAGCTGACTTCCCTCTCCTCACCCGCAACACGGAAATGAGAGAATGTGGACATTTCAGTGTTGAGAAATAAAATGGCGAGTGTCTGGAGATAGGGCAGAGAGATTAGAAAGACCTCCAATGACAGAATACAGGAAGACACAGAATAAGTCAGAATAAAAGAGGGATGAATGAGAGAATAAGATAGAGAGAGAGAGAGATGAAGAAGAGAGTCAAAGAGAGACCGGATTGAAGGAAAGAAGAAGATAGAAGAGTGAATTAGAGAAGAGAGCGAGGGATAAACGTGATAGAAGAGTGAATTAGAGAAGAGAGCGAGGGATAAACGTGATCTTGTGTTGAACAGGCAGCTTATAGACATGACCTGCTGATGACCCTTTGGAAGCAAAGCATTCATCTCTGAAGTGACTTAACAGGATGATTTTGGCTTTTCCTGTTTTGAGGGGATAAGTCAGAGCCTGTCCTAATGGGTGCATAAGTGTGTGTGTGTGTGTGTGTGCGTGTGTGTGTGCGTGTACGCATGTATGTGTGTGTTTATGTGTATGTTTGTGTGTAAATGTGTTTGTGTGTGTGTGTGTGTGTGTGTATGTGTGTGTGTGTGTATGTGTGTGTGTGTACTTGATTAAGTCTGCATGAAGGTACCTAAATGAGATCTCAATTACACTGCAGCAATTCTACTGCAGTAACATGCTGCCAAATACAAACCCATACAGGTAAGTACAGATCCTGTGCAGGTAGGGGATACCACCTTGGCCCACCAAAGACACTCCTACTGATGCGTACCTGGGCCAGATGATGCCTCGAATCCCAGCTAAGAGAAACTGCTGTGGGTTTACACCCATTCAGACAAAGAGGGGATACTGTGGGACCTTTGAACAGGCCTGCATTCACACCCTATAGCCAGCTGAGAGGAGAGGAGATGCTTTGGGATGCCTGGCTCAGCTTTAAGGTGATATTTTGGGACACCCAACCCAGCGTAGAGGAGATGATTTGGGACACCCAACCCAGCTTAGAGGAGATGATTTGGGACACCCAACCCAGCTTAGAGGAGATGATTTGGGACGCCTGACTCAGCTTTGAGGCGATGGTTTGGGACACCTAACCCAGCTCAGAGGAGATGATTTGGGACACCCAACCCAGCTTAGAGGAGATGATTTGGGACACCTAACCCAGCACAGAGGAGATGATTTGGGACACTTAGCCCAGAACAGAGGAGATGATTTGGGACACAACCCAGAACAGAGGAGATGATTTGGGACACTTAACCCAGCACAGAGGAGATGATTTGGGACACTTAACCCAGAACAGAGGAGATGATTTGGGACACTTAACCCAGAACAGAGGAGATGATTTGGGACACGGCCGACAGCCACTAGTCACCACATCTGCTTCCGAAGTGGGAAAGGAAAACATTTCAGGACAAGGAAGGAGAGAGGGTTGAAGAGAGAAAGGGAGAGGGATAGAGAGAGGGATGTAGAGAGGGAGGTGGAGAAAAAAAGGAACAGGCATTTTTACACACATTTTTCCATCCTTTTTTCTCCATGGACTCTGGCCACCAGCACAAGAGACTGTCCAGACACAACAAGAGGAGGGAAAAATGCAGTGAGATGTCAGGATGGAGAGCAGGGGCGAGAAACAGAGCAAAGTGACTTTGAGAAAAACTCCAACCAACCCTGGACAGGGAAAATGTTTCACATTTGTTTTATCTTCAGTCAGTTTTGTAATGGCTGTGCGCCATACTAGATCCTGAGTGTGTCTGTATGGGTGTGTGTGTATGTGTGCTTATGTAGGTGTGTGTGTATGTGTGTGTTATTTCTGGAAGCGCTAGGCAGGAGATTGATGGCCCAGGCCTGTTCAGTGTAAAGTCTGCTGTCTTTTCCCACCCCAACCTCCGTCTGTAAACACACATGTATAGACACACACACACACACACATAAATACACACACACACTTAAACACACAAAAAACATCTATGCACACACACACACACAAACACACATACTGGGATGGGCCACAGACCAAAACAGAAGATGGCTCCAGGTCTCCTGCATGTCCTGAGTGTTTATAAGAGTCTGAGATTCTGAGAATGTCGGTTTTCTTTTGCTATTTGTTCCTCCTATCTCCAATGCCCCGCCTCCCACACACACACACTCACACACTCACACACAGACACACTCACACACACACACACACTCACACACACACACACACACACTCACACACACACACACACTCACACCCTCCCAGCCCCCTCTCATCCATCCTTTGGTGCTTCCCTCATCCATGGTTGTGGTCTGGAGTAATGCGTAGAGCCTGGGAAACTCAGCTGGTTCTTGGCATCCCTCCACAAAAGCTCCTAAGCACAGAGACTCTGTCTCCTCCTCCTCCTCTCCCCGAGACATAGAGGGTCACCACTGGATGGAACTCATCAGCAGCACCCGCCGGCTCCCTCCACGGAGAGGACAGCAGGATGTGGTGGTGGTGGTTACGCTGTTGCTATGGCACCCTGCCTTCAGCATCCCTCTGGGGCACAAAGGCCTGCTGGTAACTGGTAAAGGCAGCTTTCCCTCTCAATGCAGGATCACACACACAGCAGAAGAACTAAGAGGGAGAAGAAGAGAGGAAAAGAGCACAAGGAGGAGAAGGAGAGGAAGCGAGAGAGAGTGCTGGGGAGATGAGGAGAGGAGTTAAGAAGAGAACACAATGAGGAGGAGAGGAAGCAAAAGAGAGAGCGTTTTCGGAGAGGAGGAGAGGAAGAGAAAGAGTGAAAGAGAGAGCTCTGAGGGGAGGATGAGAGGAGTAGAGAGCTGAGGGAAAGAAGGGAGGAGGAAAGAGCTTTGAGAAGAAGAGGGATTAAGAGTGATTGCCAGGAGGAGGAGGAGGAGAGGAGAGGAAGAGAGAGGACTGGGAGGAAGAGATATCAGGTGGAGGTGGAGAGGAGTGAAATCGAATATTGTGAGGAAGAGGATGAGAGGAGACAGTGATGAAGGCAGGCCATCAGGGGACAGAGACACAGGGGGTCACAGCTAAACTAAAAGACCAAACAGCAGAGAGAGGCAGATAGAAAGAGAGAAAGAGAGAGATACAGAGAGGGAGAGAAATAAGGAGAAGAGACGGAAGGCACTGGTGCAGCAGACAGAGGAGAGAGAGATCAAGAAAGAGAAAATGAGAGGAGAGTGAAAGGAAGGGAAGAGATTAGAGAGACAGAGAGAGAGATTAGAGAGAGAGAGAGAAAGGTGTGCTTGGATGGAGAGACAGGGGAAATCCTTCCCATCATGCATTGCCCCTGGAGCCACTCCTCTGCCTGTACCCACGGCCCTGAAGCGGGGCAATTGCGTGAGGGGTCAGAGGTCATCAATCCATCAGCGGCCGAAATATGAGCACTGATGTCATCCCCCGGCTCATTTAACGAGGTGGGAGTGATGGGTGTTATTGTCCAGGGTGGCAGGCGCTGACGGACATTGGCACACTTGGCACAGTGGGCAGGACAGCAGGTCTTGGAGGCCATCAGTCTGCCGGACACTTTAATCTTTAATGAAAATAGTCCACACTGATGAAGATATCAGCACCACATCACAGATTAAATTCAGATGATTTCCTGTTTTTCTTTTCAAACGCAGACTGCAGAGTTTTGTTGCAGTGTGTGTGTGTGTGTGTGTAAGAGAGAGAGAGAGAGAGAGAGAGGGACAGATGCAAGTCAAGCTGTTTTATCATGAATTCTTCTAATAGTCTTTTAGTTCTCAAAAATAAAAATGAAACAGAGTTTTGAGTGTAGCTGTCAAAATAATTCCAGAAAGAACAGGAGTGCAAACAATGGAAACAATCAGTTCTCCCTGAGAATTGTACGTGTGTGTGTGTGTGTCTGTCTGTCTGTCTGTGTGTGTGTGTGTGTGTGTGTCTGTGTATGTGTGTGTGTGTCTAAGTAAGTTTGTGCACAAGAGGAAACAAAGAAATGCAAATTGCTAAAAACCAGAGAAGCCAGTGTGACGTCTCTGCTATTCTCCAAACACACACACACACACACACACACACTATTGCTGAACAGAGGGCATATTAAACCCTGAGCCAGCCCTGGTATGGTCCTGTCAGGGACGGAATGGAATTAATGGAATATCTTGTTTTGCAAGATATGCCCACAGGCCCTATATACATGCGCATGCACACACCTTGTCGATTACAATATGCTGTCTAACAAAACTCTGTCTGTCAAGGTTTCAAAATAGCAAGTCATATTTTACAAAAATTCATTCATTCATTCAACTATTATGGATTATCAATGTATCATTTCAATGTATTGTTACTGTTAGAGAGAGCATACATCATACCAGATCTAACTGCTAGCTAGAGGCTAAGTAGCTCTAGAAGCTCTTATGCAGGTACAGGCCCCTGTTGCTCCCCACAAATGAAGCCCTGCTTAATTAAGCTCTGATCTGCATGTTTTTACAGAACATGCAGTATATCAGACTTTCAATGGCTCTGTCTTTTAACTTCCACTCTTTCTTTTCTTCCTTCTGTCAAAAGCCCCTTTCTTCCCCGGGTGTCCCAGCCAAATGCTGTGAAAAAAGTAAGAAAGGACCTCCAGTAACACCTGCATGACCTCCAGTAACACCTGCATGACCTCCAGTTGAGCCTGTCATAATAAAACAACGGCTAGTTACGGCAGTCTCGGTCTGTAGCGTAGGCGCTAATAATTGTGTATATGAGTGACCTTGTCTTCTCCTTAATGCATAAATCTCTTCTTCAATTAAGAAAAATGAGCTACACTGAAGGATGAATAGTTCTGTGAGGGAGTGAGCTGTGAGCGGCTGGTGGCCGTGGTGCCATCTTACTGTTCTTTGCACCTATCCTGCAATAGTCAAAACAATTCAGAACAGACAAGTGTTTGTTGAGAACAGACAAATGTTTGTTGAGAACAGACAAATGTTTGTAGTTTAATGACAGTTTTAACCTGTAGCTGATCCTGTATGCATATGCATAGCTTTGATTGGGCTAAAGTGATGCACGTATTTGGAGATCTAGACAAATTAGCCGGTATGTAAGCCTGGAGATCATGCTACCATGTCTGAAATGTACATCCATTGCTCAGAAAATTAAATGTTTTAAATATTCTGTGTCTGACTAGGATTGTCTGCCATATCAGGGACGGACTTCAGGTTAAAAGGTCAGAGGCCAATTAAACAGCCCCTGCAAGAGAAAACTTCATCCTTATACAGTGTTGCTATTAAGTCTGTATGTTTTTCTTTAAACCAGATACCATGCTTGCTATTTATAAGCTCTTAAATACATCAAAGTTGAGTTGGGTGAAAAATAGTCCAAATAAACTTACCAGAAAAACAAAAGGACACACTGATGCTGTTTTATTTTTAGGCATGAAGTGTCACCAAAGTATTTGTTTATATCCAGTGTAGTGTGTGTTATCAGCTTCTAAACATGCTTGTCTCCTCATACTTGTGTCCAGCCAGCAGAGATTGACATTTCTCACTGACATGAGAATACACTGCTGCAGGTTACAGCCAGTGACTCTTAAAGTGAAGTCCAATCCAACTCAACTTCATTATATTTATACAGTGTCAGTTTACTATACAATTGTCTTGTCTTTACAGACATTAACCAGGAGCACCCAAGAGCAAATAGGGGCAAGGAAAAACTCCCTTACAGTAGTTATTCAAGGAAGAAACCTTGGGCAGATCCACAAGATAATTAGCCATCCACTCCAAACCTCTTTCTGTGACTCCTTATCTCACATGGTCATTTAGTGTCTCTACACAGGCCTAGCAATGAGGTAGCAGAACTATCTTAAATCCTCAGCCATAAGTGTTCATATATGATTCTTCTTTGTCCCCATTGAACTCTATAGGGGTCACAGTGCAAAGATCCTCAGAATCCTGAGCCATAGCTGTGCATGGTGGTGTGGCTCTGATGTGACTCCTGTGTCCTTCTCTATGGCCAGCAGGCCAGTGAGAGTGCATTCATAGCGTGAGTCACACAGGGGAAAGGCTTCCAGTGCATTGCGGATTCCATAAGTGTGCTATGCCCAGCCGCTACAGGCTCAGCTCAGGCATGCTGCAAGGAGCATTCTTCAAGAAGCACAGCCCTGTTTCAGATTGCATTTGGTTGTATGTGCATATGCATGTGTGTGTGTGTTTGTGTGAGTGTGTGAAAACAAGGACATGAAAATGTATTGTATGCATTTGTGTGTGTGTGTGTGTGTGTGTGTGTGTGCGTGAGCATACACGCGTCCCTGTGTCTCCAGTAAGATTTGAGGTCATCCCACAGGGCTCGCAGTACAAAGGCCCGCAGTAACAGTTGGTGTGGTGTTTGGCAGCTGACAGTGTGGTGGTGGGTATGGCATCACACAGTGAACACTGGTTGGCATCACACACAGTGAACACTGGTTGTCACAGCAGGTCCTTGGCTACAGTGGCGTGTGTGTGCCTGTGTAAATCCTGTGATCACATCTAACAGGATGAATTGGCAGTCCTACCGTATCTGAGAGTGAGAGTGTGTGTGTGTGTGTGTGTGTGTGTGTGTGTGTGTGTGTGTGTGTGTGTGTGTGCTTGAAGCATCCCCTGGAAGCAAGGCCGGAAAGAACACACACCCAATCAGCCCAGCTCTCTGAGGACTCATTCATTGCTTGTATACTTGGATGCATGGAAGTCTTCATATATAACATTTTTACAATTTCAGCCAACATTTGTATGTGCGCAGTCAGGTATCAGCTGTCAGGTGTCAGACATGTTCTGACATGGACCTGACACCTCTCACCCTGGTCCAGCCCTGTACTGGCACGGGTCTAGACCTGATCTGGCCCTAGTTTAGCCCAGACCATACCAGGAGGGATATCTACAAAGATAACTGCAACTATAATGCTAATAGCATCCACACTGGCCAACGGTAAATATAGTCTCTGCTCATGCTGATGGATGTGATGGGTAAAATTCCATTGTTTCTGAATCTCAAAATGTCAAACATTCTCAAAATCTCTCAGAAAATGATCCACTGTTGTTATAGTACATGGAGTTGATGTTATGGTTCATACTGTAACTCATGTGACACTTAACTAAGCAATGAGTTCAGAGAGGCCGTTCTGTACCGTGAATATATACAGGTGTGGGATGTTGTTAGGCGAACAAACGACACAAAGCTTATTGCTTTTCTTAGCATGATTTCATTAATGAAGGCACAACAACGGGAAAGGCAGTGATTTATTCATGCAGAACAATTCCTCCATTTCCAATTCAACCAATCATAATCAAGGACCTAAACTATCCATTTTAAAAGACTGTTAACTTAGCCATACACTAGACAGACAGACAATACAGACAGTCCATTTAGCCAATCCAGTAGTCATTGGTGTGAATGGTCCTTCAGACTGGCCCAGTTGAATAGTATGTCAAAAGGCACTTGCATTCGGGCATGTGGGAAAGGTTGAGTTTGACCTCCTCTGTGGTGCTCTTTCTCTTTCTTTCTCTTTTTTCTCACTCTTCCCCCTTCTCTTTCTTTTTCTTCTTTTGTGCTTAGTGGAATCAGGCCCACTCTGATATTCATTTCATCTCGTATGGAATACCTCTGAAAATAATGTCATCCACTCCACTCTGCCAAGTGAAGAAGGGCTTCAAACACTCTACAGCAGCAGGCTTACCATGGCTTTCAGCTGATGTCATCACCCTGGCCTTAGCATAGGCACGGAATGACCGGTGTGTGTGTGTGTTTGAGTGTGTGTGTGTGTGTGTGTATGAGAGATGAGAGAGGGGTCAGATGAGTTTATATGTTAGTCTGCACGAGAATGTGTGTATGTGTGTGTATGTGTGGGAAAGAAGAGAGAAGGGTCGGAGAGAGAGCAGTGCGTGTGCATCTATTAGTCTGGACATATGTGAGTATGTGTGTGTGTGTGTGTGTGTGTGTGTGTGTGTGTGTGTGTGTGTGTGTGTGAGAGAGAGAATAGAGAGGGGTCAGAGAGAGAGGAGTTTGAGTATGTAGATCTCTTTGTGTGTGTGTGTGTGTGTGTGTGTGTGTGTGTGTCTAGTGTGTGCGTGTGCATCTAATTGTCTGCACATATGTGAGTGTGTGTGTGTGAGTGAGTGCCTGTGTTTGTGCATATGTTGACAGCAGATTAGTCATGAGTGAAACAACTGCTAACACAGAGTCACAGAGGCGCAGCCGAGAGCCAAATTGCTGGTGCTTTCCTCCCTAATCTCCCTCTGGATCTCCAGACAGGTGATTGGGGACTTAAAGCACAAAGCCATCGTCTCCAACTCACTCTGACCTTCCCTCAAAAGAAAACAACTCCACTTAGGGCTTTCCTCCATTTCAGTGGCCACACTTGATAGCCGAAGGTTTACGTTGGTTACATTTGGCTGTTTCGGTTGTTGGGTCAGCTGTCCAGGGTTGTTTTCTCTGCCTGCTTACTTACTCTACGTACTTGCGTACTTACACTCCTTCCTTCCTTACTTACTCTAGTAGCTGTGTGGAGCGGTCCGGGGTTCAGTGGCAGCTTCTGTCAGTCAGTCAGGCAGGCAGGCAGGCAGGTCGGTGAGGAGGCGGTTGAGGCCGGCAGGTGAACTAGTCTCCTGAGGATGGTGCTGAGTCGGGCTGCACCTGAGAGAAGCTGGAGACCTGGCAGGCTACGCTCCCCAGGTGAACTCCTGACCTCATCGCTATGCTGAGCTTGGCCTCTTTCCAGACTGTGTTCTCTCTCCCACTCCCCCCCTCCTCCTCTCTCCCTCTTTCCCTCGCTCCCTCTCTCTCAGGTCATGGCCCTGCCATTTTCCTGCCCTCCCTCCTTCACTCGCTGGCTGATTTCTAAGGTAGATGAAACATGGCTGCTATTTCCTTGAGTGACAGGCCTTAATATCATATAAAAATAATTTGGCATGATTGAGCTTGGACATATTTAGTCCCGGCCGCTCCAGCGAGCTCTGCTCCAAAAGAGTACAGCATAGCTAATCAAGCTCAGGTCCAAAAGATTAGCTCTTTTGTCTCCATCAGAGGGCTTCGTCGTTGCTCTCTCTCTCTCTCGCTCGCTCGCTCGCTCTCTCTCTTCTTAGAAGAAAAGACTAATGACTGTGTGATGACTCCCCTCAGCTTAGAGTGGGAACAGCCTGAGTGAGGTTAGGGCTGAGTAGAGCCCCTCGCTCTCTCTCCCATCTCTGGCTTGTTAGTCGGCCTTGGCAGGAATCTGCTGGTCGGTGATAAGACACAACTTATCTTGTTGAGAAACAAGCGCCCCCCAGGGGCCTGGCCCCGGCACTTGGCTCCCAGATTCCAGCAGAAGTATGAGGACTAGCCAGTGCTTTCATATGTTAATTTAGCATGTAATTTTACGTGAGGCTAGCATTAACTAATAAAGCAGGCATTACAAAGATGTCTAAGAATGTGTACCGCGTCGCACGATCCCGTGCCGTGATAACCGCACACATGTGCGCCACTACCTTCCCGGACCTGTAACTGGAACCAGACCCGTCGCATCAGCCCTTCCAGGCCAGGCTCTCTCCGCTCTGGGCCCCATTAGAGGGCAGAAGTGTGGGTCTGGACGCCTTCTTATTGTAGCTTCTCAAGGCTGCGGACGGCTCCTTTCTTCCTTTCTCTGGTTTCCTCGTAGGATTAAAGGACGGGGATGGGGCGTGGGGGTGTGTGTGTGTGGGGGGGTGTGGGGGGGGGGGATTTGGGGGGGTTGGCCTGGGTTTCTCAGACTGCTATCAGCACATCTTCCCCCTGGGCTCTACAGCACTCGTCACCACTGGCTGCTCACACACTAACACACACACACACACACACATAGACATACACATAAATACACATACATACACATAGAACTCACACACACACATACAACCTCACATTCATGCTCATACACACATAACATGCATACATAAAACTCACACACACATTCACGCACACACTCAGTCCTGAGAGAGCTTCCTGCAACTCATTGGCCCTCCCTGTCAGCCACAGTTTTAATTTGATTACAAGTGTGGAGAGATGGAGAGAGAGGGTGAGAGATGAAGGGGGATAGTGTGTGTGTGTGTGTGTGTGTGAGGAAGGGAAAGAGAGAGAAGGAGAGAGAGTGCCTTGCAGGAGTGTGTTTGTGTGTAAGATACTGAGTAAAAGAGTGAGAGAGACAAAAACAATGAGAGACTCTGAATGTGTGTGTGTGTGTGCATGCGTACATGCATGTGTGTCTGAAAAGAAAAAAGGGGGGATCATTTGGTCTTAAGGCAGGGGTGTGTGTCTATTGTGTTTGGCAGCGATCATTCCCTGACTCCTTAGGTGAAAGAGTTCAGTGTAAGTGTGTGTGTGTGTGTGTGTGTGTGTGTGTCAGGAGCGAGGTTGCAGGTGCAGATTAGGGGAGGAACCAAACTGTCACAGGATTTTGTTTCCCTAAGACCCTTTGTGATGTGTCTCTGGATGGTCTCTGTAATTAGTGGTGGAGCAAACAAACCTTATCCGCGTTCGTCTCATGTGTAGAGCCCTCCTCCCCTGGCACCAAAGACAGACAGGCAGGCAGACAGGCAGACAGACAGACAGACAGGCAGACAGGCAGACAGGCAGACAGGCAGACAGACAGACAGACAGACAGACAGGCAGGCAGGCAGGCAGAAAGAAAGACAGACAGACAGACAGACAGGCAGGCAGGCAGGCAGGCAGGATCTCAGGTTCTCAGCCGCTTAGGATCTCTGAGCTCAACCACCACGACCACCACGGTCATTTGTACATCTCTCTTATCTGATAGGGATCCAGAGGGGAGGTCAATGTGTGTGTGTGTGCATGTACCCTTGTGTGTGCATGCATGTGTGTGCGCGTGCATGCATATGAGTGTGTGCGTGTGTGTGTGTGTGTGAGTGTGTGTGTGTGTGCGGGGTACATCAGAGAAGCGCTCAGGTGTCCAAGCCACTCTCCCACCTCCCCCTGCTGAGATCCTGAGGCAGGGATCGCTCACTGTGGAACAGATCAAGCAGGTCTAGTCAACAACGCCAGAGTTGTGATCAAACGTCAGAAAACTATTTGGCTCCACACGCTGGCCAGCAACAACCACAGCAAACAAATCCCTTCAAATCACTCCAGTGCCTCAGTTATTGTGACAAGATGCATTAGCTCTGACAGGGCCAAAGTGGAGGGGGGGGGGCAGCCACAGGGCTCCACAAAGTACACACACACACACACACACACACACACACACACACACACACACAGGCCTCCACCACACAGCCTCCTGGTCATCCTACTCCCATCTGACCTCCTCTCCTCTCCCTATCCTCTCTCCCCCTCCTCATCTCCTCATCTCCTACCACCACCTCCCATCTCCATCTTATTTCCTCCTCCTCTACCTCCTTGAGCCTCCCCAGACTGCCCTGCTCCTCCCTCTCTCCAGTCTTCTCTCAGCCTAAGGCTGCTACTCTCTCTACTCCACGGGGGTTGACTGTGTGTATGTGTGTGTGTGTGTGAGAGAGAGAGTGTGTGTTGGGGGGGGTACAGGCACATATACTCCTGGCTTCAGCCTCTCTAGTCACGGACCAATATGTGGATCTGACCACAGTTAACCTCCACTTTATCCCAAGTGGCTGCTGACTGGAGGCCGGACCAGAGCCATGTCTGGCCCAGCACTGGGCTGGAGTCCTGGTGCTACGTAAGGAATGTCTCACAGCTTTGGCTTCCACTGAAGTTGCTGAAGTTGTGGAGTGGGAAAAGGAAGGAGGGAGGGAGGGATAGAGAGAGAGGGAAAGAGTTGGAAAAGTAGGGCATGATCACGGGCCAGGGGATTGTTTTGAGAAGAGGTCCAAGCGGTCCAAACGGTCCAAACGGTCCTAATTGAATCAGCAGTAAAAATGCTCCAGGTTTTCGGCTGCGGTGGACCACCTCGCTGAGCGGATCGGAGCGGATCGGAGCGGATCGCAACGTTACTCTACCAGCACAACTTACACTGGAGCACAGAGAGGGACTGCTGAGCACACACACACACACACACACACACACACACACATGTCTATGGAAGCATGGAGGCCTAAGGCATACACACACGCACACACAGGCTTGGTCTCTCTCTCACACACACACGCAGCCATTTTCACACACACATACGCATAGACACAAACACAAACAGGGGCATCTGGAGACTACTCTATCTCTTTCCCTCACACACACTCTCACACACACAATGTGCACCAACACACATTTATGCCACTTTGCCATTGTCTTTTTGGATTTGTACATTCAGGATGGCATTTAGCCATTCAGCACAGTTGTTCTTGGGTCCCTCCAGTTATGCAGTTCACCAAGAGGTCAGCGCGCACACACACACACACGCACACACAACCACTCTCTCTCTCTCTCTGCCTCTCGTTCACTTGCGTTTATTCTTCAACAGCATCCAGGCAGAGGAGAAAAACATGGTGTTTAAATCAGTGAGTGAGAGTGAGTGAGCACCTCAAGCTTGATGGCACACTGCCCCCTGGAGGCCTGTTTGCATACTGCGCCTCGCCCCTCTGTGGCTCCAGCTCCAAGTGGCTCATTCTGAATGTGTCAGTGTGACAAAAATAAATCCATAAAAAAGACAAATGAGCAGAGAGACTGATGTGAGTTTGTTTAGTGGCGTTTGGAGTCCATTAGCAAACTCTCTGCTTTAGCGCTCCCCTGACAGCTTCAGACAGGCAGGGCACGGGGCAGGATCGAGAGCAGACAGAGGCACACAGGCAAGTGTGAAGGCGAGAGGAGAAGAGACGTGTTGGCAACCGAAGACATTTGGACGCCGCTTTGTCCTGCAGTACAGCAGGCAAACGGTGTGATTATTCCATAATGGGGCAGTCGAGGCCAACTTGACCTGGCTCCAGAATTTGGACTAATTATTGTGTCTGCCATAGTGCTAGATTTTTCACCAGCTCGTCTCTGACTTCCCTGCTTGTGTGTGTGTGTGTGTGTGTGTGTGTGTGTATGTGTGTGTGCGTGTGTGTTTGTGTGTGATTGTGTGTGTATCATGGCCAGAGAGGTTACCTCGGGCCACAGCGGGGCATGGCATGACAAAAGTGCCTGCCATCTCTTGTGTCCAATCCCTCTGTCCCTCACACACAGACACACACACACACACACAGACACACATCTCTTGTGTCCAATCCCTCTGTCGCCCAAGCGTTGCAGGAGCCAGGGAATGTCCTCTCCCCGTGGACAGTGTTCACGTGTTCACGTTCAGTGTTCCCACTGTTGCTGAGCCCCAGCATCAGTGCCAGCTGCCGAGGCTTTGTTCCCCGGGAGCTTCGCATTCTCGCTCTCCGTCTCGTTCTGCACTGACTCTCGATCAAGCATTCGCCAGGAGGAAACATTAAGTCCTCAGTCCTCACGCATCTGAAAGCTTCTGATGGCTGTACCCTTTTCACAAGGGAAAGCAGGTCAGCAGAGCACCAGCGAGACATGGCAGTCGAGCAGAGAGGAGCGGAGAGGGGGGGTCGAAAGGTCAGTGCATCAGACAGCATTGATCTGTCCCCGTCCCCTGAGGCTGAGCCAGTAGCCATGGTTAAGGGGCAAATACATCAACACACAATAACAGCTTTTTAAAACCCATCCATCTCTTATTACCCTGACAGCAATGAAGCACCAAACTGAAGCGTTTACGTTACGTTACTTGTACATTAGAACTCTACACATACCACAGCTGGCCTACATATAGAAGGACCTACAGATGTGTCATCTGTGAGGATTCACTGTGCTAAAGTATTTTTAGATATCAATCACTATAGTAACACTCAATCACTATAGCGACCTTATACATCAATACATAGAGTGCTCCTTTACATTAATTATATCTGGAGAGTGCTCTAACAACAATGTTACCAAACTGAAATGAAATTTTCACTGTTTAGACGCAATTGAAATTTTGAGACAAAGGTGGTGATTGGAGTAAAATTAAATGGCTACGGAGTTATAACTCTGTTGTAACTACTGAAAATTACATTTTTAATTTATCATATATACATTTAATAATTGTATTTTACAAATTCTATAGACATTCAATAATTATTTCTTTTATAGAAATAGTCACAATTTTCTCCTGATATATTTTCCTGTAATTCATATCTCGCCACAAATTCAAATATTATGTCTGTATTTATCAAACATGTGAGTTTTTTACTCTTTTGAATTTTTGCAGTTTTGTTGCAGTTTGTTTTGTGTCTAAAGAGGAGTAAGTAAAGTAAGGTTGACACTTTCATCCAATCAGACTATAGAATAATTTCAGTGCTCATGATTTATATACTTACAATATATATGACGACTCATGCCTTATCTTTGATAACAACAGCCTCATGTTACTAGAGTACATAACAACAGCCTCATGTTACTAGAGTACATAACAACAGCCTTATATGTGTGTGTTTAGGGTATATAATGACAGCCTCATGTGTGTTTTTGTGAGGTATATAAAAAAAGCTTATTTGTGTATGTTTAGAGTATAACAACTGCCTTATTTGTGTATGTTTCTAGATTATATAATGAAAGCCTTATTTGTGTGTGTTTATGGTTTATATGGTTTTATGGTTATATTATATAGTTTTATGGAATAGGATTTTGAATTTACTTTAATAAAGAGGTGGAAAAAGTAATAATTTTCAAACTTGTCTCAAAACAATGTCCACTTTCTCAAAACTCCAACACACATTTGAGCACCCCAGTTAACATTTGCAATACACATCTGAGCACCCCAGTTATGCTATAGTACTGCAATACATAAATCTTCCAATACATGGGAGATTTCTTTTTTATCAAGACAATTTTTGTGTGTTTGACTAGTTAGCTCACTGTAGCCTAAGGAGTATGGCAGTATACTATTTCAGTTGTTTTACTATATTTTGAAATGTACACTTATCTGTAAGTGTAGTATATT
The DNA here is from genome assembly GCA_027481765.1 of Tenualosa thibaudeaui. NCBI lineage: Eukaryota > Metazoa > Chordata > Actinopteri > Clupeiformes > Clupeidae > Tenualosa > Tenualosa thibaudeaui. Next base: position 17,135,445 of record JAIFZK010000023.1, on the reverse strand, counting down.
TTGGAGAGAAACTACAATGTGTATACTAATGTACCATGTTACTAGTGTTGGAAAGTAGCAAAGTACAAATACTTCCATACTTCCAAATGTTCCAGTACTTTTTTTTCATTTTTCACATATCTGTACTTTAATTGAGTAGAAATAATTATAAAAACTTTTACTTTACTACATTTTGCAGCTATTATCTATACTTTTACTCCACTACATTTCTAAAATGCATCCCGTTATATTTTATTAGGCTATCACTTTTTTACTGAAGTCAACTAGGCTGCGTGGCTGTCTTTGACCAATCAAATACATTGTTTGTGTGAAGCTGATTCACAGACTGCAACATTGAGGCTCCCATTCATCCTAATGGGTGATGTATAAAATGTTTATTGTGTTAATGTTATCTTGAACTCAAAGCACTCTTGTCTGCAACACAGTGCCCTTTTTCTGGGCTCTGCATCACCATTGTTAGCTGCCACGCTTGCTAATTACAGCTTGCTACCTGCTAGATCAGCGTGTTTTTATGGACGGAGCACCTTACCTAATGTGTTTATCCTGCGTGATAATTTGCCTTCTCATGTGAATAAGTCCAATTGATGCTGTGAGACATGCTGTGAGACATGCATGCCACTCGTATGAATTTGTGTCCCAGTTTGACTAGCGTTATCTTCAATAGGTAAGCAATACGTAATGTTACATAAGCGACTGTGTGTAGCCTATTCCACTTCACAAACTTTCAACACTGCTGTCAAATATTTTGTGCTGTTTTTTTTGTTTGTTTGTTTGTTTTTCCTAGTCAGTCTATCATTAAAATATGTGAATCAGAATTAGTGGACGAGTTTAGTGTATTTTTATATGGGTTAACTCTATAGGCCTTTTTTGTATTTAAATATAGACCATTAAAAGACAACATATTGCACCAGTAATTTTTTTAGTACTTTTTGTACTTTAAGTACAAGTAAAAGCAAGTACTTAATTATAAAAAGTAACTTTTACTTAGGATTGTTGATGTTGTAGTTCTACTTCTACTTGAGTATATATTTTGCTGGTTATTTGTACTTTTACTTAAGTACTGAGTTCCAGTACACACACACACTTCTTCCACCACTGCATGTAACCCTGTTCATGGATGTCACTGTGTTGCAATGCAAAAAGGTCATTACATGAATGTTACACCTCATATAATGTCAGTCCCTCTATAAAAAGTAATAGGACTACAATACAATACATAGACAAATATGTAAATAAATGTAGACTGATTCAAAATACATATTTATTTATATATTCTTTTTTGTTTTGACTTTAAAGTTTTTTCAATCGCTAACAAGGATTAACCTAAACATAAAATACTTTTTCTAAACTCTTAACACTGCAAGACATCACACAATTAGCTAAACAGTCTTATCAAAAGCACATCCAGTTAACAAAACACAGACAATCTAGTGTTGGGTAGAATTATTTGATTTTGAGCCAGATTGTCTGTGTTTCGGTGGTGTTAGCATATATAGAGACATAGTTTAAAATGTAAACTTAGTATTTTGTAATTGATAAGAAAACAAACTTTTGGCTAATTGTGTGATATAGGTGTTTTGCTATGTTAAGAGTTTAGAAGAAGTATTTTAAGTATAGCTTAATGTTGTTAGAAATTGAAATAAACATATTCTTCCAGTAATTTTGCATCAAACTGATTTTTTCTTTCTCTCTCTCTCCTCCAGTGGAAGGCATTAAGCTTGCCTGAATTTCAGTGAATCGTTTTTTAGGAGTTAAGGAGCCTTCAATGGCATGCTTTAGTCTTCTAATTAAACACATGTCAGTCAGAACCTGGACTTCATAACTTTCACTCATGTTAAGAAATTCAGTCAGTACTTTACCTAAAGCCATTTTCACACAAGTATCTGGATTTCAGCTTGAGAATGGAAGGTATATTTTTGCCATCTCTGGAAATGTAGTCAAAGGCATCTCAAAGGCTCACACAGCACCTTGTGTTTAATAATTCAGTCAGTGCCATGAAGATAGTGTCACCCATCTTGAGTGGTAACCTAGCAGTGCTGGAAGTGTTTCTCTCAGCAGGCATTGAATCAGACTTGACTAAGTGTGTGTGTGTGTGTGTGTGTGTGTGTCACCTCTTGGTCTTCCCTGGCTTTCCCTCCATGTCTGTCCTTCATAGAGACATAGGAGTGAACAGCCTGACAAACCTGCCGTATTCTCACACCTCCTGCGGTGTGTGTGTGTGTGTGTGTGTGTGTGTGTGTGACTGGTCTGAAATATTCATGCTAGTATTTCCTGAACAGATAATATATTTATGAGTTTCATTTACTCAGCTTGGAATAGCGAGAGACAAGCTTTCAGAGTGGAGCTGTAAGTGTAAGAGGGAAGGAAAGGTAGCCTGATTTAGAGTCTCTCTCTGTGTGTGTGTGTGTGTGTGTGTGTGTGTGTGTGTGTGTGTGTGTGTGTGTGTGTGTGTGAGTGATAAGGTAACCTGACTTAGAAATGGTAATATGCTGTAATCATTGAGTCAGATGTCTGCCCCTGCCTGTGTTGTAGTACATTACTGGAGCAGTACAGGATATTTCACATATGGGGTCCAGGTCTCACATACGTAAGGTCCAGATAGCACTACAATGCATGCGATACATCCAGATATCACAATGTTTTGTTTCACAGAGTTTTGCCTGTGAAGTCATCTGAAATAAATTTTTCTTCATTGTGCTATAAAGAACAAATGACCAATGACCAGCGTTAACTGTTGAGACAGAAACCCCACTCAGTGGCTCTGCTCCAAACCCACACCATTCTGTCAGTCTGGTTCCACATGCTGCTGCTGTTGAGAGGACTGAGTCAAGTCCAGCACAAAAGGAAGTATTTGGTCCAATATGAAAGCAAGAATGATTTTATTGTGACACGCATCATGATACATTGTGTTTATTCCACTACAATAAAGTCAGTCTGCCTGTGAGCTTTAGTTTACTGTATATGCTAAAGATGTCAATTACGTCACATTCAGACATTTTCATACTTTAGTCATTTTGATTTCTAATAACGCATGTTTTGTAGATTAGTTTTCTGCCTTTTTAATAATTTGCAAACATTTGTTGTTTGTTTTTTTGTTTCAAATAAAATCACTCAGTGGTAATTAATTCTATATGAAACAAGCTAGTTCTCGTGACACACAGCGTTGGCTTTACAGCCCTGGAGTAGAAACGCTTCGGAGTGTAAAGGATTCCATGTGCACATATGAACATGAATGCACATTACATTACCATCTGTTTACCAAGACAAAGAGCACTGCACAAGAGAAACAAGAATCTGTGTTCCTGCATGATCTACCAAATAATACTAAACAAACCTGCAGTTTTTTTCTTAAACTTTGTAGAAATGTGAAATATGTCATGAATATGTTCAAATATGTTCAAATATATTTAAATATGTATTATTATATTATACATTAATATAATATTATTTTCAAATAATATTTTTATCAAATATGTTCAAATAATATTTTTATCATTAAAATAGCCTCTTGACAAACAACAGTTAACAAAGGTTGTATAATTTGTAGAATATGTTAAATGAACTGAGTCAACAAAATCTGTATCAAGGTTTATTGGGGGAAGAAAGTGTTTTTTTGAATGCATACCATTCTGCTTCTCTCTCTCTCTCAGCTTGTCATTCTCTCTCTCTCCCTCACCTTGTCCTTCTCTCTCTCTCTCTGTCTTTCTCTCTCTCTCTCTTTCAGCTTGTCCTTCTCTCTCTCTCTCAGCTTGTCCTTCTCTCTATTTCTCTCTCTCTCAGCTTGTCCTTCTCTCTCTTTCTCTCTCTCTCTCTCTTTCAGCTTGTCCTTCTCTGCCTTTCTCTCTCTTTCTCTCTCTCTCTCAGCTTGTCCTTCTCTCTCTCAAATTCAAATTCAAATTCAAATTCAAATATTAATTGCACAATTCACATTTTTGCAGGAATGATAAAAAAAGGCATACATCAAAGAAAAGAAAAACAAACAAGCCCCCCCGCCCCCCCAACACACACACACACACACACACACACACACACACACATATTCGCTGGATTATGTATGCCTGGCTGGTTCTGGAAATAGGCGAGCCTATTTGTAGGTATTTGTCATTCTTCTCTTTTGCAGTGACACACAAATGACCTGCAGGCCACAGCTACGCCGCATAAGTAGACATGCTCAATAGGGCTTGCAGCAGTCTCAGGGTACACAGCCATTTCACTAAGACGGGCCAATCACTCTCCACACACACACACACACACACACACACACACACATCAGCAATCTGGGTCCCCTGACTGGGCGCGTTCAACTAATTTAACCAGACTCAGTGTTTGGCCCCCAACAGAGGCTCCATGGATAGGATTGTTTTTAAAGAGCTCTTTGAATGACGTCCCTTTTTCCACGGCACTGAGCACACTCACTTGCCCTAAGGACCCTGTCGTGCCAGCGTGGGCGGGCGCACACCCACTCCTGCCTGCCATCCATGCCTACCCCTCAGATGGGCATGCCTGTGCAGTCCAATGCCCACTCCATCTCTGAGTCCATGCCATCCTCAGATGGCTGTGGACAGCAAAACACACAAGCAACAGCTGACAGCAAGGGACCAGCGCAGTGGAGCGCTCTAGTCAGCATGCATCCATCACCAGCCATCTGGTTCCAAGGCAAGGCCCACCACCCCACACTCACACTGGCCTTCACTCACTCAGTCATTCATCTGTTTTCATGGAGATGGGAAGGCTACGAGAGAAACAAACATAGCGTGTTATTTAGCATCCCTGTAAATCATTCACACTGCAGTACACTCAGCCGTCACACTGCAGTACACTCAGCCGTCACTCAGCCATCACACAGCCGTCACACTGCAGTACACTCAGCCGTCACTCAGCCGTCACACAACAGTACATTCAGCCGTCACACAGGCAGGCTACTGATATGGTGCTCTGGTATGCCAGCCATAGCATAAGTGCAAGAGGAATTAAGAGAATTGGTCTGCAGGCTTCCGGCTAACACTCATTCTCTCCAAGCACACAGCACTGTAGATGCAGTGGGGAAAAGATGGAACTCATACTCTACTGAAAACATATATGATTCTCATCTGTCATTGTAAACATTGTAAGAACCATATATATCATTTCTTTAATCTCATTCGGTGCTTGAAGCAGTGGTAGCAACCTGTGTTTGACTCCCGAACCTGCCGTTGTGAGTCCATGTTTCTACAAACAGAATGGTGTACTAAACATCAACCAACTTTGAGCAGGGTGATGGGTCGGGTTGCTAGGCTAAGCGAGGATGCTCCCCCAAAGCCCACCCCACCCCTCCCCATAGAGTAGTACAGCACCACACACACACACATACACACACACACACAGCACAGGGCGGAGCAGAGCAGTGGGGTGAAAAGTTCACAGCAGGCTCTCTGAAGCCCTGCGCATCATGTTCACAGCTCCCCTAGTCCTCAGAACCAGAGGCAAGCCAGCCGCACCCCACACAATTATGGGCTTTAACATTAAGGAAATGTGTTGTACCACTCCAGCACGACATGGGCACGTTCAAGACGCCACAGCACAGGAGCCATTTAATATTTCAAATGCGCTCCCAGGAAGAAAAGTGATAATGAATGTGAGTGTGCGTGAGAGAGAATGAGAGTAAAACAGGGAGAGAAAGAGAGGGGGGGGGATAGATGGATAGAGAGAGAACATACAGGAGAGAAAAATCAGATTATCAAACAAGTGGCAAACATTCCTCCCTCATCTATTTCTTAGCAGAGGAGGCAGCTGTGAAAATGTGAAAATGTCAGCTAATGTTGTGATCTGAGATCCTATCACTTTACCATCCACGACAGCAAGGTAGAGTCTCCTATTGGGACCAGTCAAATATGACCTAGCCCTTTAAATTAGCTCTTTAAATCAGCCCTTTACGTATGCTATGTGGTAAAAAAAAACGACACCAATCACGATGAATTTAAGAAGCCACAACAATTATGATGCATTGTAGTTTAAATTGTACTTTTTCACCCATAGCAAAATATACACACATGCATAGGCAGACACTTATAAAAATGGGTATCAGTTCCATGTGTTCAGGCCTTTGGTATAAACAAACTACACTTTCAGACATTAAAAATTATCATTTTAAAAACAAAGTGGGCAAAAATTTTAGCCTTTGCCAGCAGACTGTTTGGGCTAATGACGCAACCCTGTTTTTTTGCGACACAACTTAGACAGCATTTTATGGCTGTTTTCAACATCTGTGTGGACAGAATTATTTTAAATATGAGGTAGAAGTACTATAATTCTTTTAGCCCCCGACTCCACAGACTTTGATTATATTAGATGTGGCGTTAGATGTTAGATGTGTGCATTGTGTCCTTTCTCTGGGTTAAATCCTTTGATCACCGGACCGTGGATCGGATATTTCACCTCTACTTCAGAGTTTTCAATGTCAATATCATAAATGCATTTTTATTGTAATTAATTATGATAAATAATTAATAAATAATAGTTTGTGCTAAGGTTTAGGGTTGATCTTCAGTAGTAGTTCAGTAGTCAATCTAAGTTAATAACTTTATTTCTTATAAACAAATCTTGAATATTGTACAGTCATTGCATTCAAGCAATTGCAGAAAAATTGATTTATCTTTTATCAATCAATCAATCAATTAAATTAACTCATCAGTTAAAGGAAAATGCAGATATTGCCTCTGGGACTTTAAAATGGTTGAGACAAAGCTGTCCCACCCAATTCTGTCCCACTTACATCATGTAATATTCTGCTGTCTTGTCAATGCAAATACCCTCACTTCATGAAATCAACTACAGACGAGACTCGCACATCATTTACCTGAGGGGAAAGTGCAAACAGAGGACAGAGAGGACTGGCGTGGTCTTTATTATGTCTGATTGAGTAGGACAGAGAGTAGGCAGAGTACAGCCAAGAGGGGTGACACATAAATTATGGAGGAACAAGAGTGACTCGGGAGACAGAGGGAGGAGAAACAGAGAGGACTGGCGTGGTCTTTATTATGTCTGATTGAGGGAGACAGAGGAGGAGAAACACTAGGCAGAGTACAGCCAAGAGGGGTGACACATAAATTATGGAGGAACAAGAGTGACTCGGGAGACAGAGGGAGGAGAAACACTCACAGTAAAAAATGCCATAACAACACCCAAAACACACACACACACACACACACAATTCTTCACCCACACATCACATGCTCCTGAAAGCCTTTGCGTCTTTGAAGGGGGATTAATTCAGAAGGAGGGTCCCGTACTTCACTCCTCTGTCCTCTTTGAACTGCTCGAGACTCTTGATTATCCCCTGATGACTAAGCCTACAAGTATAGATCATTCAAGGCATTACTTGGGTGGCTGATTGTCACTGGATTACACACACTCAACACAGAGAACAGGGCTCTGATTTGTCTGATATTGTATCCTTAGAAATGGCTGTGCTGACACTAAGAGAGGCGAGATTAAGAAACGAATACATCCATCTGACCTGCTGAGGATCCAGTCATGGCTAGACCTGTTCTGTAGTCAGTCCAGTCAGGGATGTGGGGCCATTTTCTGTATTTTCACAACGCAGTCTGAAGCCGAATAAAAAGAATGGGGAACAAAAATCAAAAATGAAAACATACAGGGTCTCCATTAAAAAAAACGTCTATGAAAAAACAAAAAAAACACAACAAAAAAAAATTAGGTGCACACTTTTTAAAAATGCCTTAATTACCCTGTAGACAATATTTAATTTTAAAAGGGCGTCTTAGGCCTGGGGACAATCATATAGCAGGTGTCTTAGGCCTGGGGGCAATACATGTTAAAACCACAGATCTTACAGAAAACCCAACTCATATGAACTAACTCAAGATGCATTCAGTTCACTGAGTCACTCAGACTGGGTTACTGTGATGCTCTGGCGTGCAGCTGGGCTTCTCATTCGTTTATGTCCTCTCTGTAAGTTCAGAATGTTTACTACAGTTTAATGACCTCAGTCACGACTGCAGCTGCATCAGCAGAAGGTCACGCACAACATGTCACACCCAGAGAATTCAGTGTGGAGCAACACAGCGGTGACATCACAATAACTCAGAACGCGGAACAATCGCAGAACTTCTGCATCTCCAGGAGTCAGGTCAGGCTAAATGAAACCAAGACCAAACACAGGCTCAGGGGTTATGGTCAAAAGGTTATAACAAAGTGTGTATGTGTGTATGTGTGTGTGTGTGTTTGTGTGTGTGTGTGAGAGAGAGAGCATCTGTGTGTGATGTGTGATTTTGTGTGTGTGTGTGTGTGTGTGTGTGTGTGTGTGTGTGTGTGTGTGTGTGTGTGTGTGTGTGTGTGTGTGTGTGTGTGTGTGTGTGTGAGACTCTGTGTGTGTGTGTGTGTGTGTGTGTGTGTGTGTGTGTGTGTGTGTGTGTGTGTGTGTGTGTGTGTGTGAGCATCTGTGTATGAGTGTGTGTGTGTGTGTGTGTGTGCGCGTGTGCTGAGGAGGAGAAAACAGGATGAGAAGGTCAGTGAGCAGTCATCTTCAGCATTCTTTCACTTCTTAGAGCTGAGGGACTATTCCAGAACGATTACACTCCTGAAAAAATAGATCACTTGACACAAGAGGTGAATATCTGTTCAGATCCAATTCAAGCTCCATTTTTCCCATTACTCCACTTTACTTATCTAGAATTTAACCGTTATAAAAGACATCTTCATTTCATCAAGATGCTGGTTATGACATGGTGATATACTGCAGGAAGACAGAGCAAAATATTCATCTTTCATTACTGTGGGTTGTAGTCTGACAGCCGTAACGGCAGAACCTTAGGATCTGGAAACAATGAAACAATGTTTTTACCCAAGAAAGCCCCAATGAAACCTCACCTTTACGTGGCCCTCACTCTGTTATTTTTAAGAAGATGGACTTCAGGATGGACAGACTTTTATTATTAAATATGTTACATTTTGGACAAATTTTAAAAGTCCGAATTGAGTATTATTAATAAATACTCATCTATATCAACAGAAACAATAATAGAATAGATTTCATAGTAGTATTGTATATTAATACATTATGCAATACATTACGCTGTAATTATTGTTATAATAATATTATTTCTGACCTCTATATTTCATTACTGTAAGCTTTCAAAACCCCAAATGTAAAATAAAAACAATAGGGAAAAATAGGTCAAATTCATAAATAAATTTGCATACTGATAAGTACTTCTATTATATGGACTTTATATACAATAATGCATTTCTGTATATATATACTTATCCTTTGCAAGAATAAATCCATACCTTGCTGATGTACATGATCTTTGAAATTCATTTATTGATGTGAAAGGTTCTATGGGAACAAACATGGTAAATGTATCATGTGCAATTATGGAAAATAGTTTGCCAGTGTTAGCAGGAGTAAAGTGACTTAATCAGGAAACAGAAATCCACAATCCCCAAACTATTCTCTGATTCTCATGCAGAGAAAGAATACAACAGAAGATTTGGTCACAGTTAAACCTGCAGTTAAAGCCTGCCCAAGTGGAGCAGCCACCCTGTGTAATTGCCCTGACAATGGCAGGGCCAAACTGGGGCGAGGGCAGGAACAGGGCACAGCGGAGATGGACTAGGTGACCACCAGGATTTGGGGTCTGACACAGCAGAGGTGGCCACGGCCCCCAGGGTTTGTTTTGGGTCTACCTCCCCACTGTTGCCACCGTCTATTTTTGCCTGTAGGGAACCGGCTACATCGATGACAAAGGTGTGTGTTTATGTGTGTGTGTGCATGTGTGGGTGTGGGTGTGTGTGTGTGTGGGGGGGGGGGGGGGGGTCAGGAATTCTGCAGAATAGACCTGCCAGTCTGTAGACACGCAATATTCCTGCAGAGCAGGAGGAGGGGGCACAGAGGGAGGCTTGGGGAGTCGGCGGGGGCGATTACAAGTCCGCTGCCTAATTGGATTTAATGAGCGATTTAACAACACAGCACAGCCCCATCAAATCAAACTGCTACTGCCCAGGCAGCTTAAGCCTGGGTCAGTGCACCCTAATGCCCCCCCCACCACCACCACCACCACCACCACCCTCCCCTTACCCGCCCTGCTTGGTCCTCCACCCCTGCCATCTCTCTCTCTCTCTCTCTCTCTCTCTCTGTCTCTCTCTCTCTCTCTTTCTCTTTCACCCTGTCCAATTGCATTGCCTGTGCCACAGTCAGTCTTTTCATTCATCTTTCTTTCTTTCTTTCTTTCTCTCCCCTCCCTCCCTTCTTTGCTTCCTCTGAGAGTCACATATTCAGGATGTCTGAAACAGATGACACCAGCTCCAGCGGGTCCAAAGCAATTTGGGATGTGTGGATTCATTATTCTTAGCGTTATTAAGTCCAGAGGTCACTAGATAATTCAACTGGACAGGAGATTTTGTTGATTCTTTTGTAAAGAAAAGATTATTTCCCAAACATGAAGAGAGCAAGATGACAGACACTAGAAGAATGATTCTGTCTCTCTCTCTCTCACACACACACACTTTCTATCTCTCTCTCCCTCTCTCTGTCCCTCACAGTTTGAATTCGGCAGATTTACAACTCCAGGTGGACAAAGCTGATTTGCAGCAGTAATGATGGCCAAGCAGCTTAATTATTAGGTCAGAGGAGAAAGCAGTGATGGCTGACGACTGGAAGTCTGGGAGTGCAATGGGCTCTGGCTCTCAACCTGCCGCAGGATGGGACCCTCCTCTTCTCTTGCTGCGACACAAGCACCTTATGGACTTTACACAGACTAACTGTGATGTCGTAAATGATGAAACATATGAAGGCAAAGGGAAGTTTGACTGAGAATGTGGCTCAGCAGAACCTCATCAGCTCAGCTCGGCTTGCTTCAGAAGCTCATCCAGGACTGCAGAACCAACAGTAGTGAGCTGTACAGGCTTGGGCAGTACCAGCAGGACTGGGCTGTACAGGCTTGGCTAGAACCAAGCAGGACTGGGCTGTACAGGCTTGGGCAGAACCAACAGTAGTGGGCTCTGCAGGCTTGGGCAGAACCAGCAGTGGTGGGTTGTACAGGCTTAAAGCCTTCTGTCCTTTCCTTCAATGCTGTTTCCCTCAGTGTTGTCAGAGGTGTGGGGTGTTTTACCAAAGCAAGGGCATAAGGCTAAACTTTCCTTTTCAGAGTCATGTAGTGTTTTAGCAGATGAGGGGCCCAACAGCTCTGTGGTCCATTGCTTATGTCTGATGTCGTTTCTGTCCCTCTGTTTGCATGGGACACACTGCACTTTCGCAGTCGTGAGAGGAGATTCGGGAATGAAAAGAAAGCTTCTACCAGTGACTCTAATTGAACCCAGATGAATGCAAGTGAGCGAACGCTAACACTAGCCAAGCAAGCATCTGCTAGCAGGCATACAATTAAACGCAAAGCTAACCCAATTTACAGGCCACATAAACAGCTTCAAAAGCAGCTAAGCTTGTACATAAGTGCACAGATGTTAATGACATATTTGATCATATAAGCCACTGGTCTGAATCGTCCGTCTGTACGAGTGACAGTGATATGAAAACAGTGGGCGCTGGATGGATGAGGATCCTTTTGTTGGGGGCGAGCGGCGGGAGCTTGAAGGGCTCAAGTTTGATCCAGACAGTATTTCTCCACTGAGAACACTAAAGGGCTCAGCCACGTGGAGACGAGCATTGCGACATGTGTTTGTGTGTGTGTGTGTGTGTGTGTGTGTGTGTGTGTGTGTGTATCTCTGCTCACACACAATCACTTGCTTCCCTCTCTTCATCCTGCTCTTGTCCTCTCTGTCTGTTTTCCTACCTCTCTCTCTCTATCTCTCATCCACCCATCCATTTCTCCCTCCCACTCTCTCTCTCTCTCTTTCTCTCTGTCTCTGTCTCTCATCCACCCTTCCCTCCCTCCCTCCCTCCCTGACCAATTTGCAGTGGGGTCAGTGGTGGGGCAGTGGGTCATCCCATACACTTGATTTTCACACTGTTTCTCTAGTGAACGCCACATCAAGTTAATCAGGGTTAACAATCACAGCGCATGAGTGCACAGCGCAGCCCTGGGCTTAGCGCTGCCATACACTGGTAACAGAGAGAGAGAGAGAGAGACAGAGAGAGAGAGAGAGAGAGCGGCCCTGGGCTTAGCGCTGCCATACACTGGTAACACACACACACACACAGAGAGAGAGAGAGAGCGGCCCTGGGCTTAGCACTGCCATACACTGGTAACACAGATGGGGCGATAATCCCTACACTCATGGGGAGGATGGGGGGGTCATGGAAAGAGGGACAGAGAGAAAAGAAAAAAGAAAAGAGGTAGAGACAGAGAGGATAAAAGGAAATGAGAAGGCTATCAAGGGTTATTGTTTACTTTGCTTTTTAAGCTGTGCCCTGGTTATTTTAATTTTGTTGGAATGGTGATTATAACACCCAAATTGCCAGTTATGTGTGGTTTATATTACAACTAACAAAAATATAAGGCTATAAACATATTATATCGTGCCAAGAAAACACAGTTAACAAAATGTATCTATTACATATAAGAATAGTACTATTTTGCATCTATAACAAACTAAAGCACAGTACTATTTACAATAAATCACATTTTAAGTGATTTATATTATTTTAATAAACACATTTTATTAAAATATTAGAAAATATTACAACAAATATTTTGTCTTGACATAAGGCTATAGGTTTTCAATAAATCTTGAAATGTAAAAACTGTAGAAGACTGACCACGCAAATACTTCTTGTGATACTAGACTAGGCTGCTGAGAGAGAGAGAGAGAGAGAGAGACACCACTGAACGAGGCTGAGACAGAAAAGTTAAAGGCTTCAGCATAACAAAATGTGGAAAAGGCCTGTAAGAACAAAGTCATGAAGTCCCATGAGATTAAATCAGATCAGATTAAATTAACCACATTTTTGAAAGGAAAAACAAATCAGATTTCAATCAAATTTGATTGGTACACAACAGCACAGCTAGCATTCAGTACAAGCAATTCTAACAATATATTTTATCTTTAAATTTTATTTTTTTAAAATTTAGCTGTCCCTGACTATTCCTGACTGAAGGCCACCGGCCAGAGTTACTTTATCGGGACCGTGAACAGAGGGTGAGGGTGGTCTAAGAGGTGTGAAGCCATCTGATGGACATGTCAAAACTGGGACATCAAACACTTCAGTCGTCTTTCCACTGAGATCCATGCATCACATACAGTAATGTCTTAGACAGCCCTTAAAGAGGGAAACAAAACAGACACAAATGTTATAACACTGAGCAAGAAGCCTCTCAAAAATAGGTAAGAGTGTTTGTCAGGTGACCTTTTACAAAGCACGACAGATCACATGGAGCCAACCACCTTATTTTTTCTTGCAGGTCTCTCTGTGGCAGTGGCTGTCCCCTTGTGCCACAGCTTTTAACCATTATCACCGGAAGCGCAGAGAGCACTTCTCAGCATCAAAAACATCACTTGAGCCCCACAATAAATTTCACACTTCATTCTCAATGGATGCACAAATGAATTATTTAATGCCGATTTCTGTGCCAGCGACACTCAGAAGTTTCTACAGCACGATTGTTTTTTGTTACTGGGCCTCGACAACTATCTGACAGCACTACACATCTTCAATATTTCATATACTACAGCTTTCATTCAAACATTCAAACGTAGAGCAATGCTGGTTTTTATCACATTACAAATCTGAACTGATGGAAGGAATTTTATGATATTAAACAAAATATATTCATTAGATATATTTTTAACAGATACATTTTCTTGACGTTCTTATCATTTTTGCTAACATTTTATGATGCACGCAAGCTGTGCCTTGGGAGACATGTCGAAATTGTTGCCTGTGCCTATGAAGACCACAGTTACCCAAAACAACATGGCTGCCTCTTCCCCAAGCTCACTCAGGCTGGCACACCGGAGAATGGCAAAGCACCAAACTGTTAAAAAACATTTGCGTCACCAAGCCCCCCGCCCCCCCTCAAATCACACCCTCCACCCCCCACCCCTCCACAGGGTCAAACTACGGTCACTGTCGGGGGATGAGCTAGCAAAAATTAAACTCTTACCCCCTCATAACATACCCAAAAATATTACCAGTGCCCTCCCCATTCTGAAAAAGCCAAGGGGTCATTTAAAGTTCACATGCCCCAAAACATAGTTTTACATAGGGAAATTTGAGATTTGTCTCGTAACCTGATTTTGCAGAAAGCATCCACCAATCCAACTGCTACCTTAGCCATAGCGACACGTGACGTATTTTGAACTTCTGACCCCAGTTGCTGGGTCGTTGTTCGGTCAGACTTGTGCTCTGAGGCAGGGGCTGGTCCGGTTAAAAAATGCTACCAAATACCCCCGTCTTTGGCCCAGTGCCATACTGGCATCCTCAGCTGCCCCCAGCCCAGATTTCTGAGTTCATCGAGAGGGCACCGAAAAAATTCCCCGCCCTCGATAAAACGTCACATCGTAGACTGCTTGTCTTTGGAAAATGCCCTCCCTTCCACCCCGCCTCTGGATCAGTCCAAGTCTCATTCCAATACTCTGGCGGTCTAATGGCATTAGGAAGAGAAACAGTGCCCCCTGTTGTTCCAGGTGAAATCGCGACGAGTTGAAGAATCGTTCAAGTGAAGGAAAGTTCTCTGAACAGGCAGGGGGAATTAGGCTGGTTTTACTGACGGATTCTAATGTACTTTAATGTGTGGCCGGTAGTTACCATGCCAGTGTTTTGCCAACATATTAAAAACTTGCTGTGTGTTTTGGCAATAGAGACAGTGAAATTACATCAGAGTAAGTGGGAGAACTCCACATTGCAGTGCTGCTGACAGAGCCGTATAAAAGTACAAATCACAAAATGTATTTCTAAAAATATAAAGTGAAAAATCTACACCTGGAATCAGTTTTTATCAGTACATTGTCGCACAAAAAGTGTAATGCCTTTCCTGACAAAAACGTAAAATCATTGACTCAAAAACTTCTTCAATATTACTACTACTACTACTACCAGTAATAATAACAGAGTACTGCTACTACTACTACTACAAACAATAATAATGACGAGGAAGATGTGTTTCTATTATTATTTGTTTGTTATTTGTTTGCATAATATAATATAACATAATATAATATAATATAATATAATATAACATAATATAACATAATATAATATAATATAATATAATATAACATAATATAACATAATATAATATAATATAATATGTATGCTATTTAAATGTATTGCTTTCACAATACTTTAGATATGTTTTTAGTTGGTCATAATGTTATTTCAAATGGTGATATAAAAATTATATATTTTTTGTATATTTTGTTATTTACAAAAATAACAACATACTGTTTTAATATATACTTTAAAAGTCTTCTTTCCTATTACCATATTGTTTAATTAAGAGAAAGGCCATTTTAAAGATTTTTTTTTCACCAGTCGTAATAAAATGTTTAATATTACCATTGAGACTGAGGCATTTAATTATTGGTATATTCCATTTATGTTGAATTTCTAGTGAAGTTAATAATAATAATAACACTGATAATAATAATAATAACAATAATAATAAATACAATACTGCTACTACTACTACTACTAATAATAATAATAGGATGAGCATTGTTATTATTATTGTTGTTGTTATTATTGTTATTGTTATTATTACATTTATTATTATTATTATTATTATTATTATTATTATTACTACATTTGCTTATCTGACATTTAAGAGAAGCAATCAACAATCAGTTCAGTTAGACATTATTCTCCATAGAACACTAAAATGATCGCTTGCCAGCATAGATTTGGTTCAAAATCAATAACAGATGACTAACAGATGACTAACCTAACCAGCAGCATCAAAAACTGTAGGTTGTATATAGTAACAAACAGCTGCATGTTATAGATGCTTCACACTTAAAGTCCACCTGAACGTAAATGGCACTTCTGCCTTTCAGATAATAATCTAGCATGTGCAGCAACAAAGTACTGAGAAAAACAGTGCAGTAACTTTATTTTATTTTTATCTAAATATGTTTCATCAGGAACATCTTGCTTTTCAAGACAAACAACATGTTTTACTGACGACTGCGCAGTTTAAGTTGTTCACCACATTAAAAATAAATAAATAAATACTCCAAAACATTTAACAGTTGGTTAACCTCTTAAGCAAGAAAATGCAATTCCAGTATTGTTAAAAAACAAGCTTACTAAATACATCTCTAAATACAGGTATTATTACAGATAACATTTCTTTGTTATACACATGACAATAATAAGCAGGAATTCAAACCATTTAAACCAATAACACAAAAGCACCCACAGTGCCCGCAGTCTTTGGGAAAGCGCAGGAAACCAGATGATATGCAGTATGCCAGACATGAGAGAGTCTGTGGAGTGGACTTACAGCTTTTCTGCAGGTCGTCAGCCCCCTCCTGTGTCCGTAAGGAGTACTGCATGTTTAAAGCAGCTCTTCAGGGCTCTGGTCCATTAACTGTTGCATTTCCCTGGGTTCATGTATCTGTACATTCATGTGTGGCACACACCCATGCCTGAAGAACTGCATTCCAGCCTGGACTAACTGCATACTCCAGGCTGCACACTTTGTGTGTGTGTGTGTGTGTGTGTGTGTGTGTGTGTGTGTGTGTGTGTGTGTGTGTGTATATATATGTGTGTGTGTGTGTGTGTGTATATATATATATGTGTGTGTGTGTGTGTGTGTATATATATGTGTGTGTGTGTGTGTATATATGTGTGTGTGTGTGTGTGTGTGTGTGTGTGTGTGTGTGTGTGTGTGTGTGTGTGTGTGTGTGTGTGTGTGTGTGTGTGTGTGTGTGTGTGTGTGTGTGTGTGTGTGTGTGTGTATATATATGTGTGTGTGTGTGTGTGTGTGTGTGTGTGTGTGTGTTTGCCTTTTCTTTTGGCTCACATGCGCTGTCCCTCTAATCAGTCATTTATTTCCACAGGAAACATAGCAAAGGTGTAGTTATGAATTCAGTGCCATCTAGATCTCTGTGTGCGTGTGTGTGTGTGTGTGAGTGTGTGTATGTGTATGTGTATGTGTATGTGTGTATGTGTGTGTGTGTGTGTGTGTGTGTGTGTGTGTGTATGTGTGTGTGTGTGTGTGTGTGTGTGTATGTGTGTGTGTGTGTGTGTGTGTGTGTGTGTGTGTGTGTGTGTGTGTATGTGTGTGTGTGTGTGTGTGTGTGTGTGTGTGTGTGTGTGTATGTGTGTGCATGAGAGTGTGTGTGTGTATGTGTGTGCATGTGTGTGTGCGTGTGTATGTGTGTGTGTGTGTATTTGTGCATGTGTGTATGTGTGTTTGTGCATGTGTGTGTGTGAGTGTGTGTGTGTTTGTGTGTGTGTGTGTGTGTGTGTGTGTGTGTGTGTGTGTGTGTGTGTGTGTGTGTGTGTGAGTGTGTGTGAGTGTGTTGAGCCCAGTCCAGTGAATCTGAGGTACAGATGATGTGCAACCAACAAGTCCAACGGTCCAACCAGGTCAGTGTTACCAGAACAACCCAGTCAAAGCTGTGCATGTGCTAGTCAGTCACACACACACACACACACACACACACCTCAGACTCAGGACAGCTTCAGTCTTCACACCTACACAGAGAGAGAAAAACACACAGACCTCAGTGAGAAAAGTGTACTAAATTCAATACAATAGTAAAGTGACACACTTCAAATATATCACCTGTGATAAAATGTAGTGTGTATGTTATAATTGCAAAAGACACCATCAGGACAAGAACATGCTGGTTTACTGGTGAAGTAAACGTTGACACAACTAATGATAGATATGTCTCATCTAGCTGACACCATGAATAAAAGCTTGTCTCAAGTCAAATATGGGAGTGGCTCAGTGACTACTGATGGACTGAAGTCCAACTCACTTCCTGTGAGAGAGTCCTAGGAGCAGATCAGTCTTCATAGCTGTCTGCGTGCTCAACCACAGGGGGCTCCACCAGCTTCTCATAGGACACAAACATCATGATCTGCAACATACAACAACCAATAACAGCTCAATGAAGGCTCAAGGAAAGAGACATCAGCCAATCAAAGAACAGCATATTCAAACTGGCAAGAACAGCTTTATTTCAAATGATCAAAACAAACGTCTTCAAAATTCTACATTAATTATATAAAAAAAGACCCTGTCGTAAGCATATCATAAGCATGTCGTAAGCACATCATAAGCATGTCGCAACCATATCATAAGCATGCCGCAACCATATCATAAGCATGTCGTAAGCATATCATAAGCATGTCGTAAGCATATCATAAACATATTGTAAGCATATCATAAACATGCCATGAGCGTTTCATTAATAAATTCATCTTGGCTGCCACCACTATGCCCTTGAGCAAGGCTCTTAACCCCGAGTTGCTCTAGAGGAGGCCCTAGGCCATGGACTCATTAATAGTTGACAAATGTAAGGTGCTAAATGCATAAATGTAACGTAAATGTAATGCGTCATAACACAAGCATGTTAGCCAAACTCACTGTGAAGACGACCAGTAGAGCCATCATCACCCCAACTACAGTAGTACACCAGCTTATTCCATAATCATCTAATAAGTGTGTCGTAAGTGCTCAATAAGTGTGTGGCAAACTCACGGTGAGCAGGACCAGTAAGGCCATCATCACCCCCAGCATCACATACAGGTTGTTGGTCAGTCCTCCTGCCCAAAGTGGCCCAAGGATGGTGGCCAGACCCCCCACTGAGCGACGCACTCCCTGGCTAAACCCTGGGGGTGGTAGAAAGATGTTAGCCTAGCGGGGCTACTGCACAGAAGGTCCACACCTATAGAGCTCTAGAGTAGCCTGGTGGACCAGACTCGCTCAGTTCCTGCTAAGAGTCTGGATATTCTCCATAGGCATACATTTACTTTGTGCTAATTGGGCACTTCTGTTTGTTGGACACTGGTTTTGGTTCAAGTTCTGTTCACTGATGGATTGCTAGAAAATCAGGAAGGACTGCAGGACACCTTGTTGATAAAGTCATGTAAGACTTTCACTTTTACTGCATGCATGAAAAACTTCTACAGCTGAACCCCTGGAGATGGAAGGTTAAGGCGTCTGTCCAAAGACCCACAGGGGACTACATGGGAGACTTCTGCTGAGGGAGCGACTAAAACTCTATCTAATCAGAGAGTTTTCTAAACCACTGTGTGTGTGTGTGTGAGAGAGAGAGTATGTGTGTGTGTGTGTGAGTATGTGGTGTGTGTGTGTGAGTGTGTGTATGTGTGTGTGTTCATGCATCTCAGAGCATGAACACATCTTCAGCACTCAGAGGCAGGGCTGTTGGAGGAAGCTGAGTGTACGAGTCACAAAGTGCTGACTGGCTTAAAAGAGCTCAGTGTCTTATGGGAATGATTAAGGACACTTCACACAATCACACACACACAAGCATATACACACACTCACACTCACACACACAGACACAGGTCACACACGCACACAAAAAGTATGGGGTAATCACTGAATAAGCAACATCCTAATGAGAACAGCAAACTAGGCATATGCTGAAGTAAAATTAAGTCCACATCCTGGTGTAAATCATTCCACAACACTAGACAGACAAAGAACTGAGACGAATGACAAGTCTACATACAGTCTGCACACTATCTGCTGCTCCCACACTGTTTACTGTCCTACACAACAGATTAGCCAAAGCTCTTCCTCGTCCACACAAATAAAACTGTCTGTCTGATCCCAGGCCTGCCTGCCCATTACTGACATTCACTCAGCTTAATACATTTCAGAATAAATCTGCAGTGTGGACTGTGTGCAATGTGTGTGTGTGTGTGTGTGTGTGTGTGTGTGTGTGTGTGTGTGTGTGTGTGTGTGTGTGTGTGTGTGTGTGTGTGTGTGTGTGATTGACTGGAAAATCATAGACCACCCCATCTTGTATTTACTATGGAACAAGCAGGAGAGCATTCCAACACTGAAACTATGGGCTGGCACGACACAGCATCCCCCCCCCAAACACACACACACACACACACACACACACACACACACACACACACTCTCAAAGACTCTATCGGGCCCTGGAGAAGTTTCCTACACTCTCAAAAGACTACAGTGGGCCCTGAACTGTTTCTTACACTTCCAAAGACTCCATCGGGGCCTGAACAGTTTCCTACACTTCCAAAGACCACATCGGTTTTCTGCTTCAAATCAACCTAAGCAGATTTCAGCATACTGTGCATTGTCATTCAGCAGACACACAATAGAATTAAACTAGACATTAATAAAAATAATTGTGATTAGAAATCCATTGTTCTCTCTGACGGAAACAGGCTACAAATGCCCAGCCAATACATTAGTAACAGTATGGCACTTAGCTTAGCGTTTGCTGTGCAGCAAGCATGTTTTTTTTTGTTTGACAGAAATACACAACACATTTCTTTATTAACTAGACAGACATATCCTTTCACTCACATCCTCTCCACACTGATCCTCTGTCAGGGTTCACTCACTCACGCACGCTTGCTCACACGCACGCACGCACACACGCACGCACGCACACAGAGAGAGAGAGAAAGAGAGTGCCAGGACTGGCAGGTCCCAACACAACCCACCCTGTGTGTCTGCTGCAGTGTGTGATAATTGACTTCCCTTCCTTTCATAACTCCAATTACACACACACACACACACACACACACACACACACCCAACGGAAAGACAAGCCACCTTGTGTCTTTTCTGCCGTGACCTTGGAGAAGAGGGACACCTGGGCCACGGCCACGAAGGGAAGCCCAAGCACCTGCAGGAACACCCCAGCAATGAACTCTGCCAGCTGCCAAGGGAGGCTACCTGTTACACACACACACAAGCACACACACACACACACACACACACACACACACACACACACACTCAGCACTCAGCACAGGGGCAACAAAATCTTATCAAGATCACACAAGTCTACAGTCTGTAAGAATGCAACACTCCATGTCAACACATGAGAACATTTGAGCCTAATGTATCACAATCACTGATATGAACACCAGCAACACTGCTACTCTCATGTAGTAACTCCTCCTAGAAAAATAAAAACTAGTTGAGTCAGTTGTGAAGCAGTGGGTGCTGTGCATTAACTCAAGCTTTCCTCTGGCTGGTGGGAGCTAGGGACTTAACCTTTGGTCTTGAGTCATCTCACTCATCACATATTTGAGCTTAGGGGCCTTTGCTCATAGTCCACTTTGGCCCTCAGTCAATTCAGGGCCTTGGGTTGTTTAGGCTGGGTCTCCCCTCCCGTGTGTGTGTGTGTGTGCGTATGTGTGTGTGTGCATGTGTGTGTGTACCTGCGGGGTTGGCCAGGAAGATGAGGCACCAGACGCAGGAGATGCTGCAAATGATGAGTCCCACTGCCAACACCACCCTTTCCTCCACCCTCTTGCTCAGCCAGCGCACAAAGAAGAAGCCCAGGATCACCTCCACGCCACACACACAGTACATGATGCTGTTCTCCAGCTCACCAAAGTTAAAGTACTTCTGTGTCAGCGGGGTCACCATCGTCTGAAACACACACACACACAAACACACGTATGTGCTAATGAACTACGGTACACACTGGAGATGGCACAAAATGTGTGTGTGTGCGTGCGTTCACCTCCAGTGCAGTCTGGTTGAAAAGCGTGATGAACTGAGCCGTCAGCAACACCACCACCTCCTCCTTCAGGAACTCTGGAGAGAGAAGAGTGACCAATGAGATGATGACGCAGACAAGGCTGGAATACTGAGAGCTGAGGTACTGAACACAGTTACACACTTTAATAGCTGAGGTACTGAACACAGCTACACTCTATAAGAGCTGAGGTAATGAACACAGCTACACTCTATAAGAGCTGAGGTAATGATCACAGCTACACTCTATAAGAGCTGAGGTAATGAACACAGCTACACTCTATAAGAGCTGAGGTACTGAACACAGCTACACACTTTAATAGCTGAGGTACTGAACACAGCTACACTCTATAAGAGCTGAGGTAATGAACACAGCTACACTCTATAAGAGCTGAGGTAATGATCACAGCTACACTCTATAAGAGCTGAGGTAATGAACACAGCTACACTCTATAAGAGCTGAGGTACTGAACACAGCTACACACTTTAAGAGCTGAGGTACTGAACACAGCTACACACTTTAAGAGCTGAGGTATTCAACACAGCTACACACTTTAAGAGCTGAGGTACTGAACACAGCTACACACTTTAAGAGCTGAGGTACTGAACACAGCTACACACTTTAAGAGCTGAGGTACTGAACACAGCTACACTCTATAAGAGCTGAGGTACTGAACACAGCTACACACTTTAAGAGCTGAAGTATTCAACACAGCTACACTCTATAAGAGCTGAGGTATTCAACACAGCTACACACTTTAAGGGCTGAGATGTTCAACACAGCTACACACTTTATAAGAGCTGAGGTATTTAACACAGGTACACTGTAAGGGCTGAGGTATTGAATACATCTATACTCTTTGTAGTTCCAAGTTGACCTATCACTAGAGGTAAGACGATTAGTCATTTTGCAATTATTCCCAATTAAAAACGTTGTAATTAATCAATCATGAAAGCTCCCTTTAATCGTTATGATGCCTTAGATAACAGAATAATATATCACGGCCAGTAGCCCGACAGGTTCTCCCCTTGGAATCAATAAAGATAAGATGCAATGTTAATAATGATGCATCATATTAGGCCTACACAAATAGTGACAATATGGTGCTCATTTTCACCTAAAAGAGACTTTAAAATAATGACTCATTTTATGTGAAGCAGAAGCTCTGCATTGTCTTTTTTCCAACAGCAAAATGTATTATTTCTGTTTTACATTCAGCAGTAAATAAGCATAAACTGTGCATAATTCTTGTGATTTCTGCTACTTTTTTGGTCAAATTATTTCTGTTGTTATGCATTAATTAATCACATAATCACAATTATTTCACAGACAACAATCACACCATCAAAATCTGCAATTGTCTCATCCCTACCTCTCACACACTACTTCATCATTGAGAAAGGAGGTGAATTTCACTGAAATAATACACTTCAAACCAAAGACACACCCTCCATACAGACAAAGACACTACACCAGACTGCCCACCATCCCCAGTTCCCAGTTCGGAGAATCCAGTGCTGTCCCCACCTCTGCTGGCGCTGAGGGCCTTGAGTGGGCTGCCTGTGACTGACTCAGGCTCCGGCTCGGGGGAGTCAGGGCAATGGTCGTGTGGAACCGTCCCGTTGGCCATTGCTCTGACGGGCTCGTTGGGAAGGGTCCCGTAGGAGCCCAGAGACTCGTGTGTCCCCACGAGGGGCTTCCCCTCCTCATCCTCGCCCTCCTCATCTTCATCATTCTCCTCATCCTCCTGCACAACCACCGCACTTGCATCCCTGTGAACGGCCACGTCCTGAGGTGGGATGTCCCAGTACATCAGAACCACCGCCACTTGGAGCAGGACCCACATGAAGCACATGAAGAGCTGCACACACACACACACACACACACACACACACACACGCACGCACGCACGCACACAAAAACACATACACACACAAACACGTGACAAGATTCTTAAAAAATACATATAATAATGAATCACTAGGCATAAAGTGCAAACACTTTATAGACTAAATAGACACACACACACACACACACATCACTAGACTATGATCATTAATTCACACAGAGATCCTGTGCCATTTTTAGGCTCTCTGGCAGCAAAAGCCTCAGAGCGGTGAGGAGTGTGTCCCTGTCGTGCTTGTTGTCCTCTTACCCCCGGTGATGTGTACTTGTTGACCACAAATGGACCCAGCTGGAAGTCAAAGAGCCGGAGGAAGAGGTTGAAAGCTGGGCCTGCAGTACAAAGCACACACCACCCACATGTTTGAACTGAGTGAAAAACAGACAACCAAGAGATGGGACAGGATCACATGCTGTGGGACTGGCCTGCTAAAGTACATCTGCTTAGCTCAATGTTTACTTATAGAAACGTGTCTGACTTTGTTCAGATAAATGTGACATGTACCCATAGAGACATGTCAGACTTTGCTCAGTTAAGTGTGATATTTACAGATAGAAACAAGTCTGACTTTGCTCAGTTAAGTGTGATATTTACAGATAGAAACAAGTCTGACTTTGCTCAGTTAAGTGTGATATTTACAGATAGAAACGAGTCTGACTTTGTAAGCAGTCATGCAGTATGCCCCATACATAGCTACATTAACCTACATGATCATGAATTTCTTCATCCTGAAATTTTCATTATCTTGAATGACTTATGAATTCCTTTTTTAGCCATTTTAACATTCTATCACCCATGGGCTTTAGGCTCCTTGCTAGCACAGCTGCCTTGTGGGTTTGTCTGGCACTTGACCACATAGTTGACTCAACACTAGCTTCATTATTGTGTTTGTGCCCAAAAGCATTGGTGTGTGTGCCCCAAAAGCATTGGTGTGTGTGCCCCAAAAGCATTGGTGTGTGTTCCCCTAAAGTGTTGGTGTGTGTTCCCCTAAAGTGTTGGTGTGTGTTCCCCTAAAGTGTTGGTGTGTGTTCCCCTAAAGTGTTGGTGTGTGTTCCCCTAAAGTGTTGGTGTGTGTGCCCCTAAGGTGTTGGTGTGTGTGCCCCTAAGGTGTTGGTGTGTGTGCCCCTAAGGTGTTGGTGTGTGTTCCTCTAAAGTGTTAGTGTGTGTGTGTGTGTGTGTGTGCCAGTAGGTACCCACCTATAAGTAGCCCAGCCTGCCGGCAGGCCATGACGGCTGCAAACACGGTGGAGCGGTCTTCAGGGGCCGTGCTCCGCGTCAGAAAGCCAAAGATTGATGAGCCTGCACCCGTGCCAATGCCTAACACAAGCACAAAAGATGTCAGCCACTCCCACCGCCAGAACAGGACTAGCCAGTCACTAACTGCCCCTAGGAGCAGCCCAACTACGCCTTCACATACTGTATGCTGGGATATGGCTTGACCTTTAGCACAAATGGGAAGCCAAAAGGAAATGGAAAGCAGATTTGAATAAAGCTATGGATGCTCTGGCAGCTCATCTTAGAGGTTAAAATCCTTAAAATGTTGAAGAAAAAAAGGTATTAGCAAGATTTGGCAACTGTACCTGCAATCAGTCGACTTGCCAGTAACAGCCATTTGGAATAACCCATAAAGTACATGAAGTTGCCTGAGGAAAATCACATGGGACAATATGACATTGTTGCCAAAAGTTAATTCACTCATTCCATATCCAGTGGAGTCTATACTCCATATCCAGTGGAGTCTATACTCCATATCCAGTGGAGTCTATACTCCATATCCAGTGGAGTCTATACTCCATATCCAGTGGAGTCTATACTCCATATTTAGTGGCAGTCATTCAGTTCCTCTGTCTGTCAAATTATACAACATTGTTGAAGTTTTTCATACACCTTGCAATTATACAACATTGTTGAAGTTTTTCAAACACCTCCAGAGTATTATTCATCTTTTTTCAATTTGACAGCAAATCCACAAATGTCATAGCCTGACAAGCATCAAAAGTTATATTTTGGTCATGACCGATAAACCAGGCTTAAAGCCTGGGGCGAAAGCAGCAGTTGTCTTTTAAACTGTCTCTGCATGCCACAGAATCACATAGGATAGCGCTACGACCAATCACCGCCATTTTTTGCACTGTCGCAGCCCTGTCATTGTTCTAAGCTCGTGTTCTAAACACTGTGATTGGTCCGACAAAGCCTTGGTAGAAGACCCACTGAGGCCCTATGGTGCGTGGCTGAATGTACCAGCTTTGCAAAACTATAGGGTACGCTAGGGTACGTCTAGATTTCTAGGATACAAATTTTATTCAGCAAGTTATACAATTCAAATCCCTCCCATTTCATTGGCACTGTGGATGTGAGTCCATCTTCCACAGAATTCCTCTTCTACATTGGTGCAAATGTGCTATTTCTGCCATTGTAGATATCTTGTGTGAAGTAGTACACAAGGGGTGAAACCCCCAAGGAAGAAGACCCACTGGGTCGTAACACTTGAGACAAAATATGTCCCTTTTTTTTTTTCTTTCTTTTTATTTCCGTGGTTTCCCCTTTTCATGATCCCCCCCTGGAGATTGCTCCAGTGTGTGTGTAGGGCAAGTGAGTAGCCTGTAGGGCACAGTACAGCACAATATGATGCTTTGGGATGAGTTGGGCTGGGAGTGTGTGAGAATTGTTTGTTTGGGGTCAGTCATGGGTCTAACAATGGAGTTACAGCTGGCCTATCTACTAATTTTATACTTTTATAATATATTAACTGTTTATTAACTGTTTATCATTACCTGCTATTTCCAATGTCACTATGTAATCTGTTACATCAGTGAAATGGGAGTAGATGGTAATATTCTGTATTTTTTTCCTGTAATTTTCCAAAGGACTTACCAACGATCTCAAAAAGGTTGGCGATGAGAATGATCTTCTTGGTGGTGCGCGTGCGGTCTGACCACAGACCAAACAGTGGCCCAGAGAGAAGTCCACTCAAGCTGAAGGCAGACAGTCCGAGCCCCAGGAAGTAGGGTGCTGCTCCGAGCGTCTGTAGATACCTCCATATGGTGGGTAAGATCACAGCTGCAGGACAAACAAAAAGGGACAGCCAAGGGGCCACCAGGTCAGGATTTGGGCCTTGTCTATACAAGGAGCGGGCCATTCTAAATACACTACTTGTGACTGCATACCGCAGCGTAACAATGAATGGACTTGTCAACACAGAGTGCAGTAAAGCACATTATGGGGCACTGCTGTGGCAGGCAAACCTAAGGGCCAAGGGGGACACACACTAGTGAGAAAACTATGATTTCTTTACAAAAGCCAAGGTGAATCTCTGTGGGACGTTTACATGATAATCAGGCACTCACAGCCACATGAGACAAACATTAGCCAACTCCAAGAACATCTAAGATCTCCCAGATCACAACTCAGTCACAACACCCTCTCTAAAACCTCTGAATAGGGATGTGTTTGATTTACACCTGGGAATGTAGTTCATTTCAGTCATTATGGACAATACATCCGTCAGAAGGCCCATGACCTTCTTATACGCTACTGCCTGTGGTTCTTGGCATCTAGTTGATTGTCCACCTTAGTTTTCATAGATAGTGTAAAGGGCCAAAGGTATAGAAACTTACCATATTCAATTCCACTGAACAAGAAGATTAATCCAATAGTGAAAAATGTCAGTTTCCTCTTTCGTCGATAGTCCATCTTGCTGTTTTCTACAAGTATGCCGAATAAGAATTATTTTATTTAGCCTAGAGTCAACGATAGTTTCGAAAGATTGTCGCCATTTCAGGAGGGTTTCTTCTGGAAACAGGATGGACTGACATTGCCTAATCCGATGGACACTGCATCCAATTAGTGCCCGGTTGAAGCAGAGGTCTACAGCAGGGTGCGCACTCTCGGTTGTTAACCCAGAGCTGGCACCTTAGAGATGAGACTGACAAATATGTCTCTGTGCAGGTGAAAACATTAAATTCACATATTCTTCTGTAAAAACGACAACAGACAGACATCAGACATCAGTCAGCGTTAAATCTCTGATAAACAGGCCACTGAAACCTCGTCTACCTGGGACGCGAAAAACAAATCTCTGACAGCTGAATTTTCAAAACTTGATCATATTCCCGTCCTCGTGGTTTATATCCCATCATATCACCGTAGGCATCTGCAAAGTCCGAGCATTAGGCCTACATAAAGTCATTTTGACGCTTCAGCATGCGACACGCTCCCAACCCTGCCAATTCCAAAAACTGTGCGCGACTTTGCCGAAGCAGACGCGTTGCTGTTGCTCTCGCACTATCCAAATCCCGTACGCCGGTGGATCACTTCCGGTGCTCACGTGCCTTGTTTGGGCTGTGGAAATTATACATTACATATTAAATACTTTTCCAGCATTCTAACTAACATGGGGAACTGTTTGTATAGACCACCTACTGTCACTTTTAAGCAGCAGCACAATATTCCGATAATTTGGAGGAAATGGTTGATGAGCTGTGCGTCCTGTGACTCTTATTAGAGACCTATCATTCGACCGAGCGCAACTCACGCCGTCAGATTCCACTTAACTCAATTTCTGCCTGCTGACATGCGATTCTCACATTTTGCTGGGCAGCCACAGATACTCAGAAGACTGAGTACTCTGCTGTGCTGACAAAAACGACAGTTTCACAAAAAGAAAAGTATGTCCCCGCCGCAAATTGAAAATTAGTCAGGTTAGACTGCGTAGAAAGTTTATTCAAGTTTAGTCATTTACATGAGGGAAAACCTTGCCTCCAGGATCGTGAGCTTTTTCCACAGTAGGCTGTTTCATTTTTGTCATTTTGTTTTTTTTGTTTATTTGTTTTTGTTTGTTTGTTGTATTTTTATCACATTCTGTGACTTACATTCTCAGACAATAACTCGCATAACTTCTAATTTATTACATAGGCTGGATATTAAACAGTAATCGATTGACAGTAAGAGAAATATTCTGAGGTTTTCGACTCACTTTATCGTGTCCATTCCTGTCCGCTAGGTGTCAGCAGCTTCCCTTACAGTTTCGAAGATGCGACTCAACACTAAAGAAAGACCTGCAATGTGTTTGGGAAAAGTTTAGCTGATGACCTGTGAAGATCCGTTAGCTGCATTGCAGGAGTCATTTTTATACCAATATTAATAATTGTTGATGATGATTCCCAGGGGTAAAGACTTTTTGGTGCGGATATCTTTTTACTGGAAGCCTCTTTTTAAAGGGAAATTTCTGCTTGTGACCAACACACTAAGTGGCGGAGGCATGCTTTCGCTTGGAGACTTCATTCAGCAGAGTCGAGAGATGCGAAAGTCACCTGACAAAACTCGAGATTGGTACCGAACAGGTTAGACTGTAGAAAGTTTGGTCAAGTAATTTCATGTCATAACGTGAACTTAGTTGAGTTCAGTTTGCGTTTAGTAAAAAAGTTACTAGC
The DNA here is from genome assembly GCA_027481765.1 of Tenualosa thibaudeaui. Taxonomy (NCBI): domain Eukaryota; kingdom Metazoa; phylum Chordata; class Actinopteri; order Clupeiformes; family Clupeidae; genus Tenualosa; species Tenualosa thibaudeaui. Next base: position 17,106,477 of record JAIFZK010000023.1, on the reverse strand, counting down.
AGCAAACTGTTTTTGTTGCAGCCAAGTGAATCATTAACAGTTACTAGCTTACGTACATACTTCGTTTCTCTAACTGATGTATTCTTTCTTCGCAGCACGAATGTGTGTCGTTGGCAGTTCGATGGGACCCTTTCTTCATTACTGGTATATGTGGCTTGACAAAATATATGTCGGAAAAGCTGCGAAGACTGTAGTAAAGAAGGTTTTGGTGGACCAGCTTGTTGCATCACCAATTCTTGGGGCATGGTACTTCTTAGGTAAGCATTGTTCGAGGCCAAAGTTTTTTGAGCGTTTGAGTGAGTTTCACAGAACTGTGTCCATCTCCTGTGACTGTCCTCACTCACATCGTCTCTGAGTGGCATACTTCATATCAACATTCATATGTTGGTGTGTGCTTGCATTTAGGTTTTACTTTTAGTGTGTCCTACCCGTAGCCTGGAAATCCGGACGCACCGCTGGCTAGTTGGAGTTGCGTCTGGCCGCAAGGCTTTGGGGATCATTAGCTATGTCCCTAAACCCCAGGCACCAATCACATCAAGCTTAGGGCACCAATCACATCAAACTCAGAGCCATGTCTCTGGGCAGGCCTAACATGATAACGACAGAGTAGTGCTGTTGAAAGAGTTTTGGTAAACAACATAGATTCTTTTAGTGGTTATGCTGTCCAATTAGATGTAGAGGCATTTTGATATGCCTCTGTAGGTGCTTGTCCTTGGATATATCAGCCTATATCCATAACTCTGAGCAGGAATGAGATTAAGTAATTTCTTTATTTGTTCAATTTAACTTTAAACAATGTTGTTGTTAAGACTTTTCAAATATAGCTCTCATGAGCTGAAAACATTGATAACATAGGCCATAGTGCGTATTTTCCACCTAACAACCACTGCTTCATAAAAACATGAAGCAGCTAGCATTGCCCATAATACAAATCCAACAATGTGCGCTAAATGTCAGCAGATCTTCCAACTGAAGGGTACACTAATATTAATTTCATTTATTTTAATGTAAATCCATTTGGATATTGTTTACTTAAACCATTCAATCCTTTTTAGCAATCCTTTATGATATTTTTATTTATTTAAAATTGTGAGGCCTCCCATAGTCTACCTGCAATACCTTGACGGCCCACAGGTTGGGGCTCACTGGTCCATGTAAAAACACTGCTTTCCTCAGCTGGCAGCTCCACAGCACATTTCCCTATGCGTAGTGACACATCAGTGTGCCTCGACACACAAGCTTAGAACCACTGATCTCATTTGTGTGTCTGAGCACCAGTAGCCTACTAAAGCCTCTGCATGTGTGATCGTCATGACTGTCTGCATTATTGACCTAGTAGGCCAAGATACTTAAAGGAGAAATCTGGTGTGATTCAGTCCACGGTCCTGTTGTTTCATGTCACCCAACATCATACTGGTTGTGCTAAACCAAATTCAAAATGTAATCTTTAGAGGCTCGAAAAGGTAGGCCACTTGTTATGACATGATAATAATACGTCAGTAAGCATGAGCTTATCTGGTACAGTAGGCGTGATCTTATATGTTATACTGTGGGAAACGTGATCTTGTACCTTATGTTGTCTTTTATATAACATGATCTTCAGTCTTAGGTTGTCTTGTGCATTCAGATGAGTGTGGTCCTCTCTTATGTCATAGGCATGAGTGTTTTATATAACATGATCTTCAGTCTTAGGTTGTCTTGTGCATTCAGATGAGTGTGGTCCTCTCTTATGTCATAGGCATGAGTGTTTTGGAAGGCCAGGGGGTGATGAAGGGCGGTGCAGAATTCGCTGACAAGTTTTGGGAGTTCTATAAGGTCAGGATTAAAGTGTCGGTTTTCTCACTTAAAAGACTAAAGTTGTTTGTTTTTGTTTCAGAAAGTGCATAGAAATAGAAATTAACATACAGAATAATGAAATGAAGTATGCAAAAGCAGACAAAAATGTCATTTCTGTCCATGACTGAAAATGATGATTTGGACCATCTTGTTTTTCTTTGCACAGGCTGACTGGTGTGTTTGGCCCACCGCTCAGATGATCAACTTTTACTTCCTGCCGTCACGGTTTCGGGTTGTTTATGTCAACACCGTCACACTGGGATGGGACACATACCTGTCATATCTGAAACACAGAGTAAGTTACACATCATCCACAGTCATCAGCCAGCACACCATGATTTGGTCATGACAAGTGGGCTCAGTAAACCAATTAGCAGTTGTAAAAATTAGTAGTTATGTAGTTAATGCAGACATCTCCTGTACAAATAGAACTGAATCTTTCCTATATGTTTGGATCAAATATCAGCAAATATGGTGTCACCCTAAATCACTCAGCGCACCTTTAAATTGAGACTAAATATTGTAAATCTTGTGTTTACAGGAGACGGCACACACAGATGAGATGGTGATGGTGGAGTCGTCAGCAGAGGCCAGACTGGAGGCAGAGACACCCCTGCTGAAGGAGAAGCTCTAGGCCTGTAACTGCAGTCAGACCACATGGCAGACCTGAGCTCGCCAGACAGATCTATGGCAGATCAGGGCCAGATCCAGGCCAGATCCAGGCTAGATGCTCTACAGTGCCATCTGCTGTCAAAGGGGTTTCTCCCAAGGCACTTCTTCACTCAATCCTGTCATTGTAATGTTGACAATGTGAATCTAGCTGGATGTGCCTCATTCTGATTTCTGATTCTGATTCTGATCAGTGAACTTCGTGACGGTGCTACAGTAACCTACCCCATACATTGGTTCTATAGGAGACCTACCCCATACATTGGTTCTATAGGAGACCTACCCCATACATTGGTTCTATAGGAGACCTACCCCATACATTGGTTCTATAGGAGACCTACCCCATACATTGGTTCTATAGGAGACCTAGCACATACATTGGTTCTATAGGAGACCTAGCACATACATTGGTTCTATAGGAGACCTAAAACATGTGTACTCCGGCTTGCATGGGGTAAGTTTGAATGTACATTACACAATCAGAGCCTTAAACATTTACATTTCACATTTTACATTTATGCATTTAGCAGACGCTTTTATCCAAAGCGACTTACATTTTGTCAGCTATCAATTGTTCAGGGTCAGTCTCCCTTAGAGCAACCTAGGGTTAAGTGCCTCGCTTAGGGGCACAACGGTGGCAGCTGGGATTCAAACCCAGTTTTTCTTGCTACTTGTACGCTAGCCAGGTTCCTTAACCGCTACGCTACCACCGCCCACTTAAAGAACCTCTGTGTTCTGTGCACATTTAAACAAGTCTCTTTGGGTCTTGTAAATATTTTGTATCCTCCACAGGAAGGATGGGCATCCCTTTTGGGAACCCCCAAAATCTAAATGCCTATCTAGGCCAAACCACATCCTTTTTAAGTGCTTGACTGGTAGAGTAGAGAGGTTTCAAGCCACTGAAAAAGGTTGCTATCAGTGAGTTAATATGACCTATTTAATAGAACAATTAAATTGAGTAATCAGATTTTGAAAGTATTTAAGCGTAAATAAGGTATATTTCAAAACTATCTGTATCATTTATTTGATAAAGGTGGATGTCAATCATCACAAAAGGTTATCGTAAACTATATCAGTCTCAAGACATAGATCCTGTATGTGTTCAGAAGAAGAGTTCAGAGAAGTGTACCCTGTGACCGTTGCTTCTGTCTACATCACTGTTCTGATTCTGGTTTCCCTCACAGAGTGAGGTCCTGCCATATCTGCCCTCCGAAAACATTCATGTAAAAGTTTGTTGTGTCATTCCCAAACACACCATGTTAATGAAATCCTTCCCTGACTTCAGTCAAGCCATAATTAAGCCATAATCTCCATTTTGTAATTGTGCTGGAGCTGAATGTAGAAGATGTCTGTTTTTTTCTGTCACTCTTTCACTTTGCTACAAGACTTTGCAATAAATGTCAACTCCTGCTGGACTTCTAACACGTTTGCACTAGTTCTGCTCATTCATAGCTTTGCCTGTAGGATCATTTATGAATGTTTGGCAGTATTTAGAATAGAATAAAAAAGCCTTTATTGTCATTATACACATTATAATGAGATTTAAAGCAACTCAAAAAAACTAAAAAGTACACACAGCGCAAAGTATAAATGTCCTATGTAAAAACTATTATAAAGTATAAATAAGTCCTTTAGAAAAACTACTGTGCAAAACACCTATGTAAAGCCACTGAGTACCCAGACAGACAATAAGGGAGATACGACAGACACGAATACAAACTGGCAAACTGTTGAGGTATTGTACTGGTGGAGGTAATAAAACAATAAATAACAATCAGTGCAAATATGGATTTGGGGGGGGTAGGCAGATGTATGGGAATGGACCTGAAACGCCTGCCAGATGGCAACAGGTTGAAGAGATGGAAACCGGGGTGGGTATTGTCCTTTAGGATGTTCCTGGCCCTGCTGAGACAGTAGGAGATGAAAATGGTGGCAATTGAAGGCAGAGCTGAGCTGTGATGTAATAAAACTAGGAAGAATTCTTATTCAGGAGTCTCAAAGATTTAAGTCTTTAGTGAGAAAAAGTTACATAAATGTTCTTTTCAAATTATTATCCATGATCATGATCATGGTCCCATGGAATCAAATGAGATTTCTTAGAGAGTTCTTATTGTCCCATCACTCTTCAAGTCCACTATGAGGAACATGAAGCAGTTGTATAATACTAGCCTCACAGGTCACAGGTTGCCTGTGGGTTTGCCACAAGCCACGCCTCCGCTCCCTCCACATCCTGGTTTCAAGGATGTGGGCTGCATGCATGTGTGTGTACGCAGACGTGTGCATGTGTGTATGTGTGATAGTGTTGAGATGTCAAACTGCTGCTGTTTCCTGTCATTTGGCTCCTGCACAATGGCCAGAGGATTCCCCATCACGGCACTGTTCTTTACTCTACTCTACTCAGGACTCCAACACGGTAAGGCTACGCTGTCTCACATATGGATTAACGCCTGAGCTACAGTTTCACATGCAAAACGGCATCAGATAAGGGTCTTGTGTCAATAGAAGTTGTTGGATGTTTCCTGATAGTTTGGAGGTGTACGTGTGAAATGCTCAACGTGGAATTGTCTGCTTCAGAAACATCATGCTTCAGAAAAAAAGTCTTTGGTTTCGCAGTGATGGCATATACACTATACTGTCTCAAAGCAACAATAAGAGAAGGCCAGAAGTTGTGTGTGTTAGTTTATGTAAAGAAATGTATTTTATTTAGTGTTTTGTCTTGGGGGCAGGGCAGGTTGGCACAGTTTGTGCTACAGAAATCACTGAGGCTCATACAAACACAGTATGACGTTTGTTTTGTTGACCAGTGCCAGTGCAACACACCCATCATTACAACTGGAGACTCTCTGCTCAACCGTAATCCTGTGAGGCAATGAGGCAAATGCTGTACAGGTCAAGCAAGTAAAGTGTAGGAGGAATAAGGATCTCAAGGATCACGGAGTTCTTATTTTCACATATATAGAATTATTAAGTGTATGACAGTGAAATTGCATTCTATTAGTCAGTGTGTGTGTTGGATTTTAAGTGCCGCCACAGGTGTTTTGGGGGTTTGGCGAAACCAGCAGTCTCTCGGCTCAGAGTGGTACAATCCACAGAGGCTACTCAGTGTAAATTATGGAGTATTTCAACAATAGGTGGATTCATTTCCATGCAGAGTCTATGTTTTACATATAATACACAGCTCATAAAGCAATACTTAGAGACAGGCCCGGAGTATGTGTGTGTGGTGTGGTAAGTAGATCTAGGACATGCTTGCTAAGACAACACTGAAGAGTCACTGACTGTGGTGAACACATCGCCTACATCCGCATGATCTGCAAGTTCCCACTATTCAGCTGCCTTAAGATAAGAATGGCCACCCCAGCGTTCTCCTAGGTTTGCATAATAAGACGATCGATGTGACTGGATCAGCGCCATGTATGTATCTCACTAAGTAAGGGAGGTGTCATTAATCACAGTTCTGTCAGAGATGGTTGATGAACCGTTCTAAAGTATCTTTGGTTCTGTTGATGAAAGACACATGAGTATAGGCTATTGCATCACACAGGTCTTCAGACATATTGGCCATTCTGAAGCTTTGAAACTTAAAAGTAGTTTCCATAGTTTATATATCTTGATCCCTGAGCACCTGGAGGGGGGCGGTAGCGGCGCCACTGACCACAGCAAATAAGCCATGACATACATGACAGCTTCAAGCATCATGGACAACTTCAGGCAGGCGTCTTCTTTGCTTTAACACCTCTTAAAAAGTAGCCAGTGAACCTCTGGAAATGATTCATTGTTTGCTGTTATCTCCACCACAGGAACCACTTCATCAGTAAAGCCTCCAACGTCACCAGTCACAGCACCCACGTCATCATCCAAAGACTTCACATCATCAACACCACCACCTACATCGGCAGCAGTGCCAACAACTACAGCAGCAGTATCACCAGTTACAGAAGCACCCAGCACTGTCTCAGCTACTGAAGCAGCCACGCACCATGGCACTCCAGGATCTACATCAGTGCAGGCTTCTGGCACTGCCAATGCTACTACACCTTTTCATGCCACTAATGGTACCACACCAGCTCACATTACCAATAGGCCTACACAAAATGGAACTACAGCCAATGAAACTGTACCTACTATGAATACCACTGGTAATGCCACCAGTGAAAATACCACTAGGACCACCTCACATCCACACCCCCCTCTCAACACCACGACCCCCAGAGTACCTGTCACACATCAACCAACCAATTCAACCACAACCACAGGTTGGTGATCATTAATCCCTGCTCTGAGGCCAGAGTTAGCAGTGCCTTGTTCACTTTATTCAACAAGAAGATATTTGCTTCACTGTAGTACTTGTTGAATCTGAATGTTTGTGTAGTATTGTAAGGTATTTGTTGTTGTTTGTGTTTGTCGTTTAGCGCATGTTGTTATTTCAGTGAAGGATCTGTCGAAGAGCCCTGGGCTGATAGCAGTGCTGTCCATCTTCATCATTATTTTGGTCCTGCTGTTGCTGGTTGGGATAGCTAAAGGCATAAGCACAGGCTCTACAAAGTTTGAAAGGCTGGACGAAGTACCAATGGTGTGTGAAGTGATTTTACATTGAAGTCCATCTTTTTTTCATAAATGAGCAATGTCATGCACAGCTGATAGCCATGGATGTACCTTATTAATCTCTAGATTATAGCCTTTTTAATTTGGGGTTAGCTCTAATCTGCATGGACATTCTTTTCACAAACTTTCATATTTCCCTCTGCTTCCCTGTGTCTCAAATCCTGCTTGGACTCTCTCTCTCTCTTTCTCTCTCTGTCTGTCTGTCTCTCTCTCTCTCTTTGTCTTCCTTTTCCTAGAGTAACATGAATGAAGAATCTCCATTTGCACAGTACCATCCCAAATGAAAGTCATCGCAGAAGCCAACACAACAACACAAATGAATAAATAATGACCTTGAAATACCAAGTATTTGTAATATGTGTTTATGAGACAAAATACATCCAATAAATGATAAATTTGATTCATATTTTCTTTCTCTTTGAAGAGTTAGGTCAAACTGCAAGCAAATCTTTACACAATGTGTGTAATAGACTGGTGTATGAAAAGCATGGGCTGAATAGGCTGGACCAGTTCACATTGTACTCAGATCAGCCGCAGTCACACATCACTTGTTATATATATATAGATCAACCATACAGCCACATCACTTAGTTACTTGTAACTAAGTAAAAATACTTCAGTGCTGCACCTAAATATGTTTGAGAGTATCTATACTTAATTTGAGTTGTGGAAAATCGGTCAACTTATACTTTTACTTCACTACATTTCCTAAGTTAATTACATACTTTTACTCCACTACATTTTCAATTAGCAGCAGTTATGATGAAATTGAATTTGGTGGTCGACTAAGTGACTGCAGCAAAACAACTTTTTGAACCTACTTGTACTTTTACTTACATTGCTTAAAGACATTTAATTACAGATTACTTGTCGTACTTAAATACACTAAACAGATTACCTACTGATTATTTGTTGTACTTAAGTACACTAAACAGATTACTTATTGATTACTTGTCGTACTTAAGTACAGTAAACAGAGGATACTTTAAGACTTAACTTGAGTAACATGCTAGTGGGTGACTTGGACTTCTACCAAAATAAATCTTTGGTAGTGTATCTGTACTTTGACTCAGGTGCAACTTTTGAGTAGTTTATACAGTACTGCTTGTTATGGAGACCCATCGGCATGGGCGCGTGAAAGGGCACTGTGTGTGTGAGTGTCCAGTAAGTCACTCTTATGGCTGCTCTCCCAAGAATCCCTGAGACACTATTGGACTTGAGATCTTGCGAAATCATAGTAGTTTCATGAGTTATTTCACTGTCTATTTGGAAGTATTTGGCAGCCCATGTGAGAGTTCAGAAGCTTCTGGCATTTCTGTGGTTGGGCTCAGGCCACACCCCTGTTTTCATAGGTCTTCAGTGAGTGCCCAAGGATGCTGACTGTCAGATTTGCCCCATTTCTTGTTGTTTGCCTTTGCGTCATGGCGACAGTCTTTCTATTGCATGTGTTGCTGTTGCACATCTCCACAGAGCTCACACAAGGTAAGGACCTGCTGCTGCATGTGAATTACATTGTGCATCTATCGAACATTTGAGCTATGACTTCAAATGCAGAGTGCCCAGACTCAGTGTTGTAAACATGCAAAGGAATTCCTGTTAATAGACTCTGCTCTGCAGAATGTTAAGCGTTTGTATGAAATTAGTTTTAAAGGACAAAAGTGATTTCAAGACACAGCTAGGAGTAAAAGGAGAAGCTCCACTACTGATTGTAGTGTCTTGCGTTGGTAAGCCTTTTTTTGCCATATGGTAATTAAGGGAAATAAGACATATATGCCATAGATATGCCTGTTTCTTCTTATGCTTATATTTGAATTTAATTAATTACAGTTTCATGACAGATATGAGTTTTTTAATATCTACTGACCATAATAAGTTTATCACAGTGTATTTCTGGTTTAAGGTGTAAATAATGTCCGTAAAATATGGATTCTGAGGTATCTAACTGTCATTGGCGGTTTGTTTGGATGCAATGGAATGTTGGGGAGGAGTTTTGGGTGCCTGTGTCTAACCACATAATAACCTGACATGTGTGTTTAATTGGTGTAGCCAGTTAGCGTTGCAGCAAGCTGGAATGTCCTTGGGCAAGTGCCAGGCATTTCAAAGATGGGTCTTGGATCAATTTTCCTTATTTAAGGGGAATGTTTTCTTCTCAAACTGCACAACTTATTGTAAATAAGAGCACATATACAGTATATTACACACACACACATACTCACAATTCAAAAAGGCATTAATGAAATTGGAAGTGGTTCAGGGCTTCTTGCGGCCCTCAGTGGGTCTCTTGCATAGACTCTGCATCATACACAGACCTGTCTCTGTAAGTGTCTCTTTATGTGGCACAGTGACCAAGTACCTCCAGTTGAATCATACGATTTCAGCCAATCTGCATGGTACTTCAGGACCATGGAAGTCAGGGGTGGTTTAATTTGCTTGGCAGCTGAGCTCAAATGTCATCACCCTTTCATTGAAGTTGTTGACAACATTGTGAACACGTTTGACATCTGAAAGTGTGTTGAAAAGCCTTTCTTTTTGTGAATGATTAACACACACTGCTGTTCTGTTACCTCATCCACAGGAGCAGCCATACCTGCACAGTCAACATCAACATCCCCACCTACAGATACACCCCTGCCTTTATCGTCAAACATATCAACAAGCCCATTAACAAATACATCCCTGTCTTCATCAGTTGATGTAGCCACGTCATCCTCCTCCTCATTATTATCATCATCAAAAACAATACCTGACGCCACTCTCCAGCACGTCTTGGTCCTGTGTAGGCCAACTACAGTTGTTCAGCTCAGCACGAGAGCAAACAAAGGTCTTGGATACTTAAATCTGTGGTCTGCAAACGTCAGCTTCTGTTTGTGATAACTGATATTGAATAAGTATTCCAATAGTACAACTGTGAGTAGTTTTGAGGCAGTGTAGTGTTCACGCAGATGTTTGCTGTTGCTAACATCCATTCTTCCCTGTGAAGCAGGAAAACCATTGTCAAGGAACCTGTGGCTGATAGCTTTCTTGTGCATCGCAATCTGCATAGTAGTTGGGCCACTGGTGATATTAATAGCAAAGTGTCTGCCCCCAGCCGAGGAAACGCAGATTGCAGATGGTGAGTCAACTGTCAGAGCTGGTGTTGTCTTATTGTCAATTTAATTCTCAATTAACTTTACATGGGAACCTAAAGGGTGTGACCAAAAAAAATATGTACACAAGATGTTTTAGTCTTTGTCACCACAAACTTAAAGAAAAGCCCCTAATGACATGGGCAAAAGGAAAAGGTTGTCTCTGGTGTGCCCCAGCAACATTTTTTTTCAGTTAACCAGTTAGTTGGTAGGTTTTTAACCCAGATAGTTAACATGACTGAAAACATTATTGACTTCTTCTCCTTCCTGTTTTCTCTTTTCCTTCAGATGACTGAGGAGTCGAAAAAAGCATAAAAGACAAAAGTGAAAACGTGTGACCTCACTGGTGGATTTTTTTTTTCACTGAACACATATTTATACGCCTACAGGCTACTATTGTGATGCTGATGCGGCATTGAAAAATCTGTAAATACCATTTATGAATAAAAATACCCTACTGCAAATCATCGTGTTTGTACTATGAAATGATATTTAGGCTATGCACATCAATAAAGCCTAACAGCTGGATAGGTCTTTACCACAAGGTGGCGATATAGCCTCAGAGCAGTTTACGAATGGTTGCTGGAAACACGACCTGAAACAGCTTACAGTTGGGGTGTGTGCAATAACTGTACCTATGATTCATGTGAACATTTTAAGTGCTATATGTGCGATGTACGTCCAATTTGAGTGACATTTACTTGACGTATTTGTCTACTTGTTCTTACTGCAATCGCACTTTACTGATCCGGTCTTATAACGGCATGCTTCCAGTGTTTACATCGTGCGCTTCCTGCCATGTGACTACATTAGCGTCATATGTAACGAGATAAAATGGTTCAGAGTTTGAAGTCTACAAAAATTATGGACCACACTTGAAAATAAAAGGTCCATCGAACGATGTTGCCAATCAGTGTTTCAGCAGTCGGAGAGTTCTTTTGGTGCCTGCTCCATCCAGGGTTCCCATCTAAAGTTTTTACTAAAGGACAACCGGCGTCAATTTTAAGGTACTACATTAACCGTATTATGCAAATGACTGTCGTTAGATGTGAGATCTCTCATTGTTTCTGGAGTATTTTTGAATTTTCCGCATTAATTTACAGTCTAAATAACCTCTTACGAACAAGCAGTGGTAGGCCTACAGTGGATCTGTAGGGGCTTTTTGTCGTTTGTTAATTCTCGTCTAAGGAACTCGCCAGTTGTTTTGACATCTTTAATTAGTGATTCTCAGGCCTTTCAGCAGGTCCCCCCTGCTTGTAACACTTACTACAGCGACACACCGTTCAGTTGAGCTAAATGTAATTCCAGGAAAGGTTTGCCAAATGAAGTGAGGAAAAGAGTTAAGGAGGTCACTTGCCAATGGCCAAAGGTTGCGAATGGGTCATAGGTAGACCCTTTGGGCCGTCTCTCTGTGCGTTCTGGTCTTACCTACCGTGTTCACGATGTCTTTGACTTGGCTTTGTCTAGTTTTCAACAACACTGAGAAGAGCTGGATGAATGTAATTGTAGGCTACATATTGGCGACATGATCTATGCCAAGGCCACATTTGTTATGTCTATTGTTTGGTACTAATGGTAGTTTAGACTTTTTTCGATGCCTACTGGAGCTGATATTTGATATACGCATTCCTGACACAGTTAAGTTTAGGCTGGGCATATTTGGGTGCACCCTCCGCAAAAGAAGAGTCTTTGAGTTTTTATCACGCTTCTGCTAAAATGTTCATTGACAGTGAGCAGAAGAATAACCTTTCCCTCTTTACACTTCCTCATTAACTCTAAAGGCCATACATCTCAATGTGTCTGTCTTTCCCCAAAATTGTTAAGGTGCTGATCATTACTCTTGTTCAGTTTTAAAAGTGAACCACAGTGGGCAACCTTTTAGAGTGTGAAATTAAATTAGATTCACTGGAGGGTGGGCATGTTTTAGTCCTACAGAAATATTAAGCTCAGCTATGTCTGCATGTCAGGCTAATCAAAGATATTTTAAGTTTAAGAGATATAACATGGTTTACTGTTGTCTACCAATTAGCCTACACAACATAATCATGTGTAGCTTAAGACTTAGCCAATTTCACTGTTATGTATGATCTCTTGTCTGACAATATAATGAAGGCAGTCATTTCTTTCACAGGAATTGCATAGTTTTTTTGTTTACAGAGCTAAGCATTCAGCTTTTGGGGAAAAACAGACTAACTGGCTAAACTCAAGACATGCAGTGAGGATGCACTGTGTAGGTGACCACTATTGTCAGTGTAGAAGATGTGCCATGTATCAAAAATGCAACAGGACAGTTTAGTCTGTCAGGTAGGCTTGTAGTCAAACACTTCATTATTCTCTTATTTCAGTCCTTTTTTTACATTTTAGACTTTCAGTTCTACAGGGAATTTTTGGCCTGACATCAAGTGATGTTGGAAAATGTTTCCTTCCTGATTACTTATCCTCTCCTCTTCATGTCAAATATACAAATAGGCCTCTGGTTATTCCCAAATATGCAAGACCTCTGGTTATTCTGAAATATGCAAGGCCTCTGGTTATTCCCATATATTCAAGGTCTCTGGTTATAAAGGAATTTTTATCACCAAAAACGACTCTCCTTAACCTTTCACTTGTTTCATATCTTGGACTTGGCAGTGTCGCTATGTGTTGATCTTCTAACAAGCTTCAAGGGATTAAATTAGATTTTTAAATGTTAACCAGGGGCTGTAGTAAAAGTAAGATTGAAGGCAGAATACGGTTAATATTTGAAAGAATATGGTATGTGAAACTTCACATGTAAGTGAAGATAAAGACGTTAATGATAAGTTCAACTGAGATGACGCACACTGATTGCTCAATGTTCTGGGTCTGAGCTGTTGCTTTGAACCTCAGCAGCAGTTTTCATTTATGTGGTTTTGGAGAATGTCATAGCATGCATTTTTGTGATCTGCTGACTTTTAGTGAGGTTGTGGTGATGTCGTTTTGATTGTGTTTAAGAAATCAGAGTTCATCAAACGTAATTATGATTGCTGGTATATTAGTCAGGGATTGTGACATTCAAATTGTCAGGCATGTGATGCCTTTCCTTTGCTGTTTCAGCTGCCTGACTGAGTGTTTGGTAGAGAGGCCGGTGCACCACTAACACAGGACAACTCCAGCTGCATAATTGATGATGGAGGTAAAGTAATGAGTAACCTAAACACCACCTTAACTTTTTTCATTCTTATCTCCAAAAACTGAATCTTTGTAAAACCGGTTGCACCAGGTTTTCACTTTGGGTCACGTCGGCACACCAGTACACACTCTTATCTCCCATAACGTCTTACACATCAGAGAGAGCGCGAGGACCTGGAATAAGATACGTTCACTTCACCATATTCACTACCAGCACTTCAACCCTTCAAGCTCTCCTGCCATAACCTGGGCTTGAGTTCTGCACAGTGACGTTCTTCCAGGCAGAACAGAAAGGGAGCTCAGCATGAACATATGTCATCAGTGTGAACAGGAAGTGTGTTCACTGTGCATAAATTAAATCATTATAGGCAGAAATGAAAGGTGCTACACTGAAGGTGTCAACTGCAAACACTCGCCTGAGGGCTGGGTCTCATTTAAGTTGAACTATGGGTCTATTAGTGTTACAGCACTTACGGATACTTCTAGAAAGTGCTTCGGCACTGGGATGTGCCCATTCTATGAATTCAAATGGAAATTCAAAAGCGCATTTTTGCTTTTTTTCCACAAACGGCTAAATGAAAGAAAGAAATTCAGGTCAATTCTAGTTGAAATGAGATGTCAGAATAACACAAGATGCTGTTTTAAAAACATGCTTGTCAAAGAGCACTGCATTTCCATGGACATAAATGTGTCTCTGGTTGCTGTCGTTTCAGTAATGTGTCAGTGAGAGTCTCGTGAAAGCATATTATAAAGCTGAAGTGTGTCTTGTGTTTGAGCTTATTGTGGTCAGAGGGCATTATTTTCTTGACTGCACAGCAGATGGAAGCTCAGTCGGACCCACACCTCCTTCAGAGCTCAGCTTTGGCTGGATCTGGGGAGCAGCTGACGCTGGTGTGGATTAGGCCCAGTGTTGGCGCTGATCCGGTCCAGATGGAGCTGTTCTCCTGGGTGTGGGCTCATGTCCGGCAAAGACATGTGTGCCAGTGGGGGCTTGTTTGGAGGTGTGGGGGAGGCACAGAGCTCAGAGCTTCTGCTCTCTATTTCTCTCAAACACTGAAACACTCTTTAATGGATTCCTGCTCCTCACTGTGTGCTTTCCCAGAAAAATTTGTCAGAGAGGATCACATTCAGCATCCTGGCCAGTCCAAATACTGCAGAGCAATTAGAAAAGTGTTGAAGGTTTTGAAGGAGCCAACATTAGTTATAACGTGGATCCAACTCTCGCTTTCGGAGGCTTGGACTAGACAAATGTTAGCTTGAACAGTGTAATGGAAAAAATCTGTTGATTGAAAATCAGGTCAAGTCACTTTTATTTATTAAGCACTTTGAAAACAACAACAACTGAACAAAGTACTATGCAAACAAAATGACACAGTAGACAAGCAGAAACATTTATAATTAAGAAAATAATAATAGCAATAAATCATTTAGTCACTAAACAAACAAACTACACTGTGTTGAAAGCCTGGGCGAAGAGATGGGTTTTAAGACATGGATTGAGAACAGCCAATCAGAATAAGAAATAAAAAATTCTCTGGTTGTATACAAGAACTTCCAAATACCTTTGTTATAGTTATCATGTGACAAAAAAGATAATCAATGAAATTTTGTCACATATGTAATGCCGGTAAAATGGCAGGTCTTTGAATGATGTGAATGATTATATGAAATTTGAGGACCTGTTATAGAAGTTGAGAGCTATTTCTTGCAAGACTCGGTAAGGTTTTACATGAGGTAGATATCAGTGACAGGCTGGTGAGCAGTAGATCCAGTCCCCTGACCCCATGTGTCCATGTTGAATCTGACCCAGCTGCTGCTCTGCTCTCCCTGCAGAGACGTCGGGAGTCACTGGGGACGTGGTGGACGGAGGCCAGCTATGCCGTGCGGCGGAGGTTTTCTGGCCCCGTGCACCTGCCGCCACTGTCCCGCCGTCACTCCACCATGGAGATCAGAAAGGTGTACCTGCCCCACCTGGAGTCCATTTACAAGGCTGCCCTCACCGGCATGGACAACCAGAACCTGGAGAGCATCCCAGACAGGGCACTCCAAAGGTCAGTTACAGATACATACATACACATACATACATGCATACATACATACAGATACATACACACATACATACATACATTCATACATACATACAGATACATAGATGCATACATACACATATATACATACATACATACATACATACACATAAATACATACATGCATACATACATACATACATACATACATACATACATACATACATACATACATACATACAGATACATACACACATACATACATACATACATACATACATACATACATACACATAATACACACAGACAGACACACACACACACACACACACACAGACAGACAGACATAATGCTCATCTCAAATGGTATACCAGACAAACACACCAGCCCAGGTGAGTTATATCCACACATCACATACACACTAATTAAGTTAGTCACACACATCCAAACTACCACACACACACACACACTATACCGAGTTAGTCACACACATCTAAACTACAACACACAAGCACACACTATTCCCAGTTAGTCACACCCATCCAAACTACCATACACACTACGTCAAGCTAGTTACACACGTCCAAACTACCACACAAACACACACACACACACACTATGCCAAGTTAGTCACACACACATAGAAACTACAACACACCCACATGCACTCACACACACACTAGACCCAGTTAATCACACACATCCAAATTAACACACATACACACACACACACACACACACACACACACACACTACGCCAAGTTAGTTACACACATCCAAACTACCATACACACACACTAGACCCAGTACGTCACACACATCCAAACTACCACACACACTACGCCAAGTTAGTTACACACATCCAAACTACCACACATACACATATTACAGCACGTTAGTCACACACATCCAAACTACCACACACGCACACTACGCCAAGTTAGTCACACACATCCAAATTGCCACACACACACACACACACTAGACTGAATTAATCACACACACACGCACACATTAGACCGAGTTAGTCACACACATCCATATACCACACAAACACACACTACGCCAAGTTAGTTACACACATCCAAACTATCACACACACCCAAACTACCACACACACACTACGGCAAAATAGTCATACACATCCAAGTTGCCACACACATACACACTAGACCCAGTTAATCACATGCATCCAATCTACCACACATGCACACACTAGACCCAGTTAGCCACACACATCCAAACTACCACACACGCACACTACGCCAAGTTAGTCATCCACATCCAAATTACCACACACACACACACACACACACACACACACACACACACACACACACACACACACACACTAAGCTCAGTTAGTCACACACATCCAAACTACCACACATACACATTATTAGAATTTTCCGGAAAAACACCCAGCTCACTCACACAGATGTCCATTTCTGTTTTACCAAAATCACAACTTAATTTTATTTGCATTGGACTTGCACACAGATTGGAGATGTTATCCTAAATCCAGAGCTCTTGGTGAAAATGCTATCATTACTGCTGTTAACAGCTGACAGGGTTTTGTGTGCCTCAGTTGAATTCTTGTAGAATTATGGATGAAGTGAGGGACATCTTTGAAGTGAGGGACATCTTTACCGCCTGTTGTCCCAGATTTGACTCAACTCAGCCCTCAGTGTGGGCAGACAGGAAGAGAGACAGCGCAGGGTTAGTAGTGACATCACCACAGATCAGTGTCTTCATACTGAATGTGTGGTAGTGTATGTGGAGTGGAATTCTTTGCCTTCATGTCTGGGCAGGTGAAGAAGAGTCCTCTTCATCTGCCATCATCTCTGCTGACCCTTCGTGCCCGCAGGTCGGACAAGGTCTTTTCCTCACTTTTCATTAGTGGAAGTGCTTCCATCTGCCATAGGCCTTGGTTTGGAATGGCAATAACATGGCATTGGTGGCAGCCAGAATTGCGTGTGCTAATGGGCCTGTTTTCCCTCTCACTCACATGAATGTTAATGGGATGTCAGCTGAAAGGTTGGCCAGTCTGTGAGTTGTGCCGTGGCTCAGACAGCAGTCGACTGTGGCCCACATTCGGCCCAGGTGTGTATCAGATAGGTCCACATCAAATCTGAATCCATGCCATCCATCTGACTTGAAGAAGATATGATAAAAAAAGATATGGGAGTCATTTATAAATGTTTTGGGTTGGGGTTTGTTTGTGTTTTATTACAAAAGGCTGTTGTATTCTTCTTGTAATTATGTAATTAAATGAGTTATCTATTGATAAGATTACAAATGGGCTTTTTTGTTGAAAGTGATTGGCCATGGATATTAAAACAATAAAACAAAAAAAACTGATCATTTTGTAATGGGTGGTAGTTTGATTGACGATGTAATCAGATTAGCAATTTCACGTCATTCCTCGTATATGTATAGCTCACTACAGGCTTCCTCGAACAGCGCGGCAGGTTTGCTGATCCATCTACCCACGTCGTTCGCGTCGAATTCAGTACAGGCTCCTGTTTATTTTCCTCCCGGTTTACTCGTGCACTCTAACCTGTTATTGTCGTCTTACGGTAGCCTTTTCACTGGAGTATTTTCCCGATGCCTTTACACTGATATGCAAGTGATTTTTTTGATGGAGAAATGTTGCCTGGTAGATGATGGAAAATATTCTGACATAATACTGGACAGATTTTTTGATCGCGCATCGGCAGGTTTTTTTTTCATTGAAGCTTTTTAATGTAAAGGGCTTGACAGATTGATAGTTCCTTCTCATAACTTTCGGGCTTCCAAAGCCTCTCTCGCGTTTCAGCACTGCACCTTGTGGACAGCTCACCTACCTCTTCTAAACTGTCCGAGCGCTCACATAAACTTTAAAAGCGAAAACAAATAAACATTTTCGTCAAAGATAGCCACCACGTTACCAGAGGATACAGCCACCAGACATAACCACAACGAAAATTGATTGTTTTGCGACGGGAGCAAGTGAGTAGCCTCTGAGATGGATTGTACTGCTCTGAGCCGAGAGACTGCTGGTTTCGCCAAACCCCCAAAACACCTGTGGCGGCAACCGCGGACCCACATCCGAATCAAACAGCGGTACCACTCCGACACCGAACGCTACCTGAGCCGCAGCAGGACCATGGAGAAGCACCGCCCCGGGCTCAAAAAGCCGCGAATGTCCTGGCCGTCTCCGTCTCAAAACTGGTATTAAAATTTACAGTGCTTGTGAAATACACTTAATGTTTCTGTCAGCAGATACTGGCAGCAGATTTATAAAAGATTGATAATGAGTACGAAGTACTCAGCTCACCGCAAGTAGGACTATACTTGCGAGATATAGCCAGCATCATCGGCTGTAGTTAACAGTTTACACTGGACTTTGTTTACCTGTCATACTCAGGACAGTAACTCTCCCCATTGTTAATACAAGCAGGTAATACACCCTAGCCTGTTCATGCTCAGACTGATGTGAACTTTCTTATCATATATTTGTCTTTCAGAAAGAACTGATAGGCAGGCATTAAACAGTGCTTGTAGTGTAACAGGTTTATTCTCCGTAGCCTACTCATAGCTTATATAGGCTAGGCGCAGAACTGGTAGCACATTGTTAATAGTGTGTTGTGGTATACACTGGTGTTTACTCAAGCACATCAGTGTGTCTCTTGGACCACAGAGACAGATGAAAAGTTTGCCCATAGACTACTAGCTCCAAACAGGCAAGCTTGACTAACCTAATTTATTCTAATTTATATAGAAATATCCTTTCACCTCAGTCTCCACATTTTGATGTGTGGCATGTGTAAAATAGTATTGGATCTTAGTCACAGGCATTTGCTGGCCTGTGCAGGCATGTCTCATGTGAAACAGGCTTTAAAACAAAATGAGACTGTGTTGAGAGCACCACGACCTTCAGTGTTTGGCAGATTGGATTTCTCTTTTTTCCTATTTAAAAGAGTCGCAAATAGCCACGCTTTGCAAAGAGCACATGAAAGTCCATTGGATGCGGATTGTTTGGCATTGAGTTTTTCAATGGCATTGAATCACGTCTGGAGGAAGGTAGGAGTATTGACATGACTCACTGCTTTTTGCTTCAATTTTTTTTATTGCCATGGTTATTTTTTTATTAGTTTGCCTTGCTGTCTTTTCTTTGAATCCCATGACAGATGATGAGTCAAGATTCACTGCAAGGTGGAGCAATGAACATAGACAGCTGCAATCATAGGAACAGTTGGTGCTGCTTACATAGTTTGTCTTAGTTAGCCACCTAGACAGATAGAACACACAGCTTATTTGCCCATCTAGACAGATAGAACACACAGCTTATTTGCCCATCTAGACAGATAGAACACACAGCTTATTTGCCCATCTAGACAGATAGAACACACAGCTTATTTGCCCACCTAGACAGATAGAACGCACAGCTTATTTGCCCATCTAGACAGATAGAACGCACAGCTTATTTGCCCACCTAGACAGATAGAACGCACAGCTTATTTGCCCATCTAGACAGATAGAACACACAGCTTATTTGCCCATCTAGACAGATAGAACACACAGCGTATTTGCCCATCTAGACAGATAGAACACACAGCTTATTTGCCCATCTAGACAGATAGAACACACAGTTTAAAAACTAGAAAATGAAGTGCATTAGTGGATGAGTTGTAATCATATTATTTGGACTGGGACTGGCACTGGCACTGGCACAGGTGTGCTCACCTGTGGAACTCAGATCTGTCCCATATCTGACCCAAAGTTGTCCTGCATCTGACTGAAATCTGCTCTGGATCTGATACAAATATTCCTGAGGTCAGAGGCGTAAGTTTGTTAAATCCAGCCTCCGCATTTCATTTTACACGCGTCTCTTATTGAGCCTTATTAAAAACATCCCTCACTGTCCCTCCTACTGGAGTTCAATTAGATTCTGCTCAAAAGGTCTTTTTCTGTGGGCCGCTCACAAACAACACAGTTTTTTCTCTTCTGCCTTCTGAGAAATTTTACAGTGGCTCTCCCTTTCTCTCTCTCTCTCTCTCTGATGATGATTTGCCATCTACCCTAGAATTAAACAAGATACATTACCTACCCTTTTCTACGCTGTGTGTGCAGTGGCCAGTCTGGCCCATGTTAGTTTAGCCTAGCTTAGCATAATCACTGGCAATGGTGGAGAACCATTATAGCAGCATATGAAGTAGCATAGTAGCATATGAGGTGTCAGGTCCTCTGGTTTATCTGTGATTCACTGAAAAGATGCGAATCAAAGTAAACTTGTTCCATAAAGCTAAGTTGGCCAAGAATATGAACATGATTTTATGGGCAAGTGTGCCATCCACATGCTCTTCAACACATTTTATCACAAGATTATACAATTGTAGAATGTTCTAAAAGCATGACTAGAATGTTCTAAAAGCATGTCATCGATTATTAACACAGACCTGGATAAGAACACCAAACAATGAGCTATTATGTCTCCTTGACCGGCGGGTGTTTTTTTTTTTTTCTCTGACAAGTAAGTAACAAATTGCCCTGTCTAGTCCTGTCCTTTTCCTGTCAAGCTTGCAGCGTGGCCGTTATCGGGGAGAGGCCGGGCTCACAGCCTGCCGTGAGTCACTGTGCTGTTGAGATGTTAATGAGATGGACCATCACGACTCCCTGTTTGCTCAGCCCTACAGCAGCTGCCGAACGGCTCCACTGCTGCAGCAGGACTCGAGTTTGCTGCCGCCGCTGCCCCATATTTGTTAGTGGTTGTAAGAGCGTTGGGAGTGCGTTTCCCAGTGGGTCCCCTGCTGCCTGCAGCTCGGCTCTTTAAAGTGTCATCATGTCTGGCTGGTGGAGATCTTAAATGGCGCTGCGGCAGAGAGTGTGTTCAGGTGTGTGTGTGTGTCTCGCTTGTTTTTCTTCACTTGGTTTTGCCTTACCTACAAACAACCCCATACCTTTGTAGTCACATTTTGTCCTTAGATTAAACACTCCATTTTACATGTTACATTTTCACTTTTCTACTTGTGTGTTTGTGTGTGAAGAGTATGCCATATTCGACAAGGTTATAACTCATGTTTGTGTGTGAACACTACGCCATATTTGCCTTATTTGACAGGGTTATAACTATAGTTTTTGTGTTTAGAAAGCCCCTTATACATTTCTAAAAGCCCCTTTCTCTCTCTTAACTCTCATCTCTCATCTGCACATGTTCAGCTTTGTGCTTGTTATAACACAAGTGATATTTGGAGCAGATTGTGTTTGTGTAGTCTATTGTGAGTGTGTCTTGAATTTGCCCACATGTGGGGAATGTGTGTAGTCTATTGTGAGTGTGTGTTGAGTGTGTCCATGTGTGGGAAGTGTGTGTCCTGTTGTCTCCGGTCTTAAGAGGAGAATGTGTGATATATACAGTGTTGCATTGTACATCTGTCATGAACTTTAGTAGAACGCCAAACAAGAGAAGTCTTGCTGTGGACCTCCATCACCCTTAACCCCACCTCAGGCCCCCACTCTGTTCATTAGGTGATTAGTAAGACTCTTAATACCAGTGCTCTTAGCTGATTAAGTACACCGGACTAATGGATACCGCTAACATCTGGTAACAAGGAGGGCTGTGCGAATAGTAACCCCCCCCCCAGCATCAGTGCTATAAACCCCTGTCTACCAGCCAGCTCAATCATTTCCATTATAGCAGAGAGAGAGCTGGGAGAGAGAAGCTGTGCACACCTGTGTGAATGGCACATTTAATGTGAGCTCCGACCCTCACGGACTTAATGGCCTCTCTCTGCCTTCCGTCCAACCCTTCAGAGCCACACTGAGAACATCACACACACTTAGAACATCACACACACTTATCCTACTACTGCATATCACAGCGCAGGACTGACAACATATTTGAGTATTAGATGATTAGATGTGTGGGAGCCTCACTTGACCCTCTTATGCAGTAGATTGCTGGAGCTCACAGTGTCTCATAGTAAACTAATAGAAAATTGTTTGTGCAGTTCACCTGTACTGATGCTTGCTTACCTGCCGCTGGTGTGTCTAAGCCATGTCATTTGTTGTACTTGACGCTAACTGTGTCACCTGTAGTGTGGGGTCACTCATGTCCAAGCCAGCATGACTAAAGCTGTACAGGGCAGCGTGACTAAAACATGCTAATGTAAAAATCATGCAAGCCCAGACTCGTGAGTTGGAGTCTGAAATCGCACAAAGGTCTGTAGGATGAGTCACATGTGTGTGTGTGTGTGTGTGTGTGTGCCTGCGTGTGTGTGTGTGTGTGCATGTGCGTGTTTATCTGTGTTTGTTCTTGGTGGGAGAGCCCCAGGAAGTAGGCTAGGTCCAGTGTCTTTATGAATTCAGGCTAAAAGCTAAGCACCCACATTCCACATCTACCCTGTTGGGTGTTTGCTCTAATGATCTGGCCCTGTGCATCTGCTCTGATAACGTATAGGGTGTCAGCCTAATGATCTGACCCTACCCATCTGCTCTGATAACGTATAGGGTGTCAGCCTAATGAACTCACCCATCATTCCTGATAACCTGATAACATTTTCTCTGATGAAGCGCTCTCTTATTTACTTGTGTACTTTACTTGGATACACTAGGACAAACACTTGACTTCATCTTTCCAGCAACAGCGAGAATGGACCAGAGTTTTTAATGGTGTTTTATTAGCTGAGTATGATGGCGTTCCCTGTGTCATTCCCCTGTACTCCCACAGGTAGATAAGGGTTGATACAAGCCTGCAGGCTCAGTGTGTGTGAACAGACAGGTGTGTGTGATCCCCAATGATATGTGTTCATTACCAGCAAATCCCCCAAGCCTGACACACACAAATAGAAGGATCACCGGCATACTTTGAGAATGGATTGTGCTCCCTGAGGTCACCTCTCGCCAAAATCTCATTGTGTTGCTGAGGGCGAGTTGCCCCGCCGGCTGGCCGGCTCGCTATATGAACTTAGGTCTGGCTGTTCCCCCCTGACAATATATGCGCAGCCTGACACACACTCACACACACACATCGAGTTACATCACATCCTACTGCTATCAGTAATCTCCCATCCCTATAACCATGCCTAGAGGTACAGGCCCTTGAAGGGAGAGGAGCATGTATTAGACTCAGCTTCAAGAAGCATATCGGGACCCTAAGTCCAGATAATTCCTGTCTCCACTCTGGGTCCTGTTCTTTATGCACATAATTATGGAGGGGGGTATCTGAGATGGCCATTGGACTGGGAGCTCAAGCCAGTGTGAGATTCCTCTGAAATGGATGCTTAGGGCATCCCTTGGAAAAAATCCTTGACATGGCAGGTTCCTCAAAACATCTCCAGAGATGTTTTCAGAATGTCCCTTAACCTCTGTATTTGATGGCTGATGTGAGGCAGGCTGCAGGCATGTCATGAACCTGGATGTTCATCATCCTCATTTTCCACTTTAGCCTTTCAGAAATAAGTGTGTTAGTGAGAAATAAGTGTGTGAGTGGTGAGATGTGTGTCCCCATGCTCACACCTCACTGGGGGATGCAGGGAAACAGCCCAGGTGTGGTTTCCTGGTTTCACACTGTATAATGACACCACAAATATGCACGCAGAACAGGACACACACTCATACAGAGAGAAGGATAGGCACAGAGCTTCAAAGGTGTTTTTTCCTCTGTAAAACATCTTGCCTTACACATGAAACCAGCCAAACTGTCAAAAGATTATATGTAAAACTGATGCCTCAGTTGAAGTGTATGTTACAGAGGAATCACTTCTGCACATAGCAGACCCTACTATTAATGTTCCTGCTGGTGATGTGTCAGCAGGGTGGTCTGCCGTATTCAAAAGCACTTAGCATACTCTGTGTCATTTGTTAGTGCTGGAAAACACTTAGCATACTCTGTGTCATCTGTTAGCGCCAGTTATTGCTAAAATGGCCATTAGCTAGAAGGATGTTTTTAGACTTCCTTTAGATAGAAGCCTTTGCTACATAACTCTAGGCTGTTTGCATATTGTGCCTACACTAATGTTCAGGGTAGCTGGACTTCATTCTTTTGAAGTAATCTGAGTCACTCACAGCGCTGCAGTCATAAATGGGGATTTTTTTACCTTGTTCAGATGGGGCGTGTGTTCTCAACAAAGACTTGTCATGATTAAGGTTTTGATGGGGTTTTTTTCTTAGTTTGCTTTGTTAAGTATCTGTTTTTGTGTCGGGGAAGAAAAGTCTTTTGTCACAATGTCTGGATTTGCCTTTGGGGGACAAGTTGGTGTGTGTGTCTGTGTGTGTGTGTGTAAAGATTACCACTGCTCACATAGACCACTGAAGAGGAAAACAAGCTTTATGATGTCATGAGACAGACATGTCACCAGAGCAGGTGGAAGGGCTTGATGTTGGCCTTTCGTGTGTGTGTGTGTGTGTGTGTGTGTGTGTGAGTGTGTGTGTGTGCAAATGGAATACCATGGCCCTGGAGGGAGGGATTGGATGAGTGTTTCTCACAAAGCCATCAGACGAGTGTTTCCCAAAGCCCAAGTTCAAACACTGATTGAGCTCGAGTTTGTGACTAGGGAGCCCTTTGAGCCTGTTCTGAGACAGATCTTATTGATCTCCATTGATGTCGAGGAAGCCCAACATTCCTGAGGGACCCCTGTCTACATGCACCAATGAGGAAAAGCTGTCTGAGAGAGCCGCCAGGATCTTTTCTGCTTTCTCTCAGTAGGCTCACTACCATTGATAGTTTTCTTCTGCCTCACTCTGAAGATAAAAGAAAAAAAACACGTAGAGGTACCTACTATGGTGCAGTTAGCTATACTATGCAGTTTGTTTCCAAGTCTTTTTATGACATTGAATTAGCACCCACTAATTGGTCTTCTGGTGGTGTTCTGTCTCTGTAAGCTGGAACCAGACCAGATGGGTGCAGCCTGTCCCCAAAACAAACACACACCACAGCGTTTATCCAGGTACACTGAAGGCATAGGTGAGCTACCTTATATTGTCCATGTCGCTTTGGATAAAAGCATCCAGTCAACTTTCCTTTACCTCTCTGGTGTTTTGTTTGGTGCTGGGTCAAATATAATGAGGGTGGTGTTGGACAAACGTGTCTGCTAATAAATGTAAGACTAAACAAACTCAATATCCTCCAGCTTTGCTGACCACCTGAAGCAGCAGGAACGAGTTGGTGTGAAAGCCACCATGTGGCCTCAGCTGGTCCTGTGCAGGCTGCAGCAGAGATGAGAGCGGTGCTAGAGCGTTTCATCAGAGTGTGGATGATAAATTCAGGAAGTTTATTCGAAAGGTTAAATGAGGTTGGTTGGAGGCATGCGGACATATGGGCAGCCTTATGTTGCAGTGGTCAGGGCTTGGCCTCACAGCTGGAGCTGAACATCAGATGGGTACCACTGGAGAAGAGATTTTGTTTGTCAGACAATTTTTATTCTCAGAGTTTTTTTCTTGTCTGCAGTATTATGCTAGTAATGCAGAGGAGAGGAGAGACAGACATATGGCAGGAGGGCCAGTTTGTATTTTGTGTATGTGTGTCTTCCTGTATTTGTGTGTGTGTGTGTCTTCCTGTGTTTGTGTATGTGTGTGTGTCTTCCTGTGTTTGTGTATGTGTGTGTGTGCTTTTGTTTTTGTGTGTGTCACTTACCAACACACACTCACTATTGTCCTCACCAGCTCTAGAGTCAGTGCTGTCCTCACCAGCGAGATGCTGTCCTCAAGCTTTATAGAGTGCTGTCACCAGCTTTATGAGTGTGTCACCAGTGTCAGTGCTGCCTCACCTGGTTCTTTCTCTTTATAGTCCTGCTCACCAGTTTTAGTGCTGTCCTCACCATGGCAGTGCTGTCCTCACCAGCTTTATGTCAGTGCTGTCCTCACCACTTTATAGTCAGTGCTGTCCTCACACTTTAGACAGTGCTGTCCTCACTTTATAGTATGCTGTCCTCACCAGCTCTAGAGTCAGTGCTGTCCTCACCAGCTTTATAGTCAGTGCTGTCCTCACCAGCTTTATAGTCAGTGCTGTCCTCACCAGCTTTATAGTCAGTGCTGTCCTCACCAGCTTTATAGTCAGTGCTGTCCTCACCAGCTCTAGAGTCAGTGCTGTCCTCACCAGCTCTAGAGTCAGTGCTGTCCTCACCAGCTCTAGAGTCAGTGCTGTCCTCACCAGCTCTAGAGTCAGTGCTGTCCTCACCAGCTCTAGAGTCAGTGCTGTCCTCACCAGCTTTCTAATTCCCTTTTATCCTGTTTTCCTCTTTGCCACAGCTGGTTGCCTAGGTGATTTAGTAGGACGGAGACAGATTTCATTTTAGTTATGAGTGTGTGGACGGCCATGACGACGAGCCCTGAGTTCCTTTTGACTGACACCTGATGAGTTGCCTGAGTTGTGTTGTGTTGGGTTCTGTGCTGTGCTGTGCGCCACTCAAACAGGTCAGGGACAATATCAGAGCTGGTCCTTTCAGACCCTTTTAGGTCTTTTCATTCACGTTCTCACCATCGCTCTGTCCTGTATTTCTCCATGTAGCTGTGTTTGATTAAAGGTAGAAAGGTGCCCTTTCAACTGAATGAATCAGTTGTTTTTTCCCCACTATTCATGATCTCATAGTTTATGAGAGTTGAGTGATGAGTGGTTGCCAGGCGTACAACTGTAGCTCTCTGTTTGAGCTGTGTGTGCTGCAACAGTTAGTCAGTGGAACTGACTACACCAGACTACCATAGATACCAGTGACGTGTGGTGGGGTCTGTGCTAGGGTAGGCAGTGTGCATAGCCCTTCCAAATGTATATCTAAATATATATTTTAAATATCTAACTATAGACAAAAGGGAGAGGCCGGGTGTCACCTTATGACCCTGAGTATTATTTTGTCAGCCTGCTCCATACTCCTATAGGGTCACCTAATTTGCTGGTAAAAATTTGCCAATTTTAAAATTTACAGAGCTAGATTGATTGATTGGGGAAATTAGCCAATTTTGCTAGCAAGCAAGTTCACAATGACTGGTTTCCTCGAAGTCTGTACATGATATGATTTGGTCAACATACATTTTGCAGCCTTCTGAATGTACTTAGTTTGATAATCCGTACATTTGAATATGGATCACTGAATGCTGATAGCCTTGATGAAGCATCTCTCCCTCTGTCCACTCGTGGTTTACTTTGTGAACTCCTCCTCTCAACCTGACACAGAGGCTCAGTACGTAAACCCTGAGAATCACATGGTGTTAAGGCAATGACAGATGCCTATGCAGACATGTCACTATGCAGACAGCAAGTCTGGTTAACGCCTTGTAACATAGGAAAAAAAAACACCAGAGAGACATGGCTACACCAAACAACCACAGCTACACCAGACAGACACGGCTACACCAAACAACCACAGCTACACCAGACAGACACGGCTACACCAAACAACCACAGCTACACCAGACAGACACGGCTACACCAAACAACCACAGCTACACCAGACAGACACGGCTACACCAAACAAAACACACCACAGCTACACCAGACAGACATGTCTACACCAAACAACCACAGCTACACCAGACAGACACGGCTACACCAAACAACCACAGCTACACCAGACAGACACGGCTACACCAAACAACCACAGCTACACCAGACAGACACGGCTACACCAAACAACCACAGCTACACCAGACAACCATGGCTACATCAGACAACCATGGGTATATCAGACAAGCACAGCTACACCAAACAACCATAGCTACACCAAACAACCATGGCAACACCAGGCAACCATAGCTACACCAGGCAACCATGTTGACCTGATGTCAGAGCGCCATCTGTTGGTGGGGCTGGGCAAGTCTTCAGTGAGCAGGGAGAGGGAAATGACTTAGTTCCTGACCCAGTTCCTGACCCCTGACTTGTCTCTTGTGTGTGTATGTGTGTGTGTGTATGTGTGTGTGTGTGTGTGTGTGTGTGTGTGTGTATGTGTGTATGTGCTTGTGTTGGTTTGGGTGTGTGTCTGCACTGCACATACGTGTGTGTTTATACACCTGCTATAGACAAGCAATAGAGTGTCTTGTCTAGTGTGCTTATGTAAGTGTTCTTCTTCCTAGTCACAGTCAGTTGTAAAGCTGAACAATGCTTGTAGTCATTTTTGAAGGGGAACTTCAATTAGTTGTACCTCATCCACCCATTTTACATGATGCTGGTTTGCTCA
Organism: Tenualosa thibaudeaui; assembly: GCA_027481765.1. Taxonomy (NCBI): domain Eukaryota; kingdom Metazoa; phylum Chordata; class Actinopteri; order Clupeiformes; family Clupeidae; genus Tenualosa; species Tenualosa thibaudeaui. The sequence goes on along the minus strand of JAIFZK010000023.1, from coordinate 17,077,920 downwards.
TTGTATTGGTTGTAAACCAGTCATGTCATTTTACAAAGCACATCTAAGATAAGGAGGTTTATGGAGTTGGCATCTTATCAAGAAAATGAAAGGGTTGTGTAACAAAGCACTAGCACAGTGAGGAAATGGACAAATTTGGTTCCTGTCCTTTGGTCTCTCCAAGGCTTTCCTGTGGTCCTCCCTTAGTCCCCAGGGTTAGGGGGGCTACAGATTGGACAGTTGTGCTCACACACACACACACACACTCACACACACACACACACACACACACACACACACACACGCACTCATACAGTGGTGCTGTGTGTTGTCACAGAACATCTGTCTGAGACTGGAACCATAAGTCTTAGTTTGTTTCATGTTTCATGTTTGTGTGAGCTAGAGACATGGCTTTATATAGACAGGTGCTGGATGCATATTGATAAACAAGATAGACCAATGACTGCACATTTACAGTCGGAGTGGCTGTGTGTCTGCACTGTGTATATGTAGTCACTGTGGCAGATGATGGACGGGCTTTGCTCTCCAAGGAACTCTAGCATTCCAGGTTCTCCCTCTGGATTGGTGTGTTTTCTGGTCGGTGTAACCTGGGTCTCCTCCCATCTATAAAAATGATGACATGATTGTTTGTTACCTCTAACCCAGTCATGTGTTTGCAGTTTGATAGTTTTGGACTGGCCTTGCACTGTCAATAAACAAGTGGCTGCTCTGCAAATGATGCCGTTTAAACACTCCAAGGAATTATAAACTCATTTTGATAATTATAAACTAATTTTGAGACAAAGCCTATGTGCATGTATGCTCTTAATCTACCAGTGCTCTACAATATATGTTGATTAGTGGTACTGCACTACTTTAAAACATACAGCACACAGAAAGCTTCCTTTCCCTCTAAAACGAGCACGTTCTAACATGCCTACAGAGAGGTTCTCATCCTCCTAGAACAGCCATTTACTACCATGCACACTGAAACGTTCTCATCCTGCTAGAACAGTTATTTACTAACATGCACACAAGAGGGTTCTCATCCTGCTAGAACAGTCATTTACTAACATGCACACAGAGGGGTTCTCATGCTCCTAGAACAGCCATTTATTAACATGTACACAGAGGGGTTCTCATGCTCCTAGAACAGCCAATGACTCCAGCAGGCATCACTCCCTCAGGCACTGTTCTCACATGAGCCCATACCCATTGCCCATTGCCCTGGTCCCTGATCTCTGGTCCCTGGTCCCTGGTCCCTGGTCCCTGGTCCCTGGTCCCTGGTCCCTGGTCCCTGGTCCCTGGTCCCTGGTCCCTTGTCCCTTGTCCCTTGTCCCTGGTCTCTGGTCCCTGGTCTCTGGTCCCTGGTTTCTGATCTCTGGTCCCTGGTCCCTGGTCCCTGGTCCCTGGTCCCTGGTCCCTGGTTTCTGATCTCTGGTCCCTGTTCCGATGGCCACCTTGCACAGCCTCACCTCATGTGTGAGCAAGCACATCATAAAGCCCTCTATAAACACCTTCCACTCATTCTGCTAGCCTGCAGGGCTCTCTGTGTGCTTCTGCAGAGGACACAATAATGGAACTACCAGCTTTCATGAGCTCCTTGGATGAGTCACTGGCATTATATGGAGTATGGAGGTGTGTGTGTGTGTGTATGTGTGTGTGTGTGTGTGTGTGTGTGTTGGGGGGAGTACAGCATATTGTGGGGGGTGGTTATGTGTGTCTGAATTGTTCTGTTCCCCCTTTCACTCTATTTCTCTCCCTCACACACACGCACACATACACAAACACACACAAACACACACAAACACACACACACACGCACACATACACAAACACACACATACACAAACACACACAAACACACACACACCTTACCCACTCTCCCCTCCCCTCCCTTTATGTGTTTGGCCTTCCCTTGTCTTCACTCTGTTGGCTTGTCCTGCTTGCACCCCCTGTTCTCCCCCCGTGCAGGCCGCTTTCAGCAGGCCATATTTAGGCAGAGGAGGGAAGGCCCCTGGCTATGTAAACAAACGGCTCTAGGAGGACAGAGGGGAGGAAAGGAGAGAGTGAGAGGGGGAGAAGAGAGGGGAGGAGAGGAGAGAGAGAAGGACGGAGCCGATCACACTTGTGTCTGTGTCTATCAAAGCACATGTACCGGGCTGCCCTCTCACACACACTCAACATACGAGCACACACTGCTGTGGGACGGACTCTTCAGTCACTGCTAGTTACTCGCGACAACAGGGCCCAGGCTGCACCTCCGCTCGGATCAGCTCGGCGGAGTTGCGGGGTTACCATGAGGAGTCGCTCCACTTTGCTCGCTGGGAATCATGAGGATCCAATACAGGATTTCTGGAGCTTGGTCGTGCCGTGAGTGTGTGTGCGGAATCTCTGGAGCTTGGTTGCGTTGTGAGTGTGTGTGTGGAATCTCTGGAGCTTGGTCAAGCCGTGAGTGTATTTGTACACCTGTCGGGGCTGTGTTTATTCAGGAGCGTGCGGGACGTCGAGAAGAGGCCGGCCGTATAGACTCGGCTGTGTGTGTGTGTGTTAGAGAGAGCGTGTGTGTGATCGGGCTACACCATGAGCGAAGAATTGTGGGAGTGCGGCAGCCCTAACGCTCTGACTCAGCCCATCCGGCTGAAGCCACGATCAGGGCCGTCGTCGCCAGCAGGAGGCTCGCCAAGCATGTCGCCTCGAAACTCCCCACTGCTCTTCCGGAAGCTTCTCATGAACCGCAGCATCACCCTTCAGAGGAGGTTCACTTTGGCATACCCTCCCAGGTACACACACACACACACACACACACACACACACGCTCCCAGGTACAGTGCACAACAAGTGCATGCACACACACACATTCTCTGTCAAGTACAGCACACAACACACACACACATACACATTGAGACACACATACCCTCCCAGGTACAGCGCACAGCACACACACACACCTAGGTACAGTGCACAACACAAAAACACACACACACCCTCCCAGGTACAGCGCACACCATGTGCATACACACACACACACACTTTCTCAGGTACAGCACACAACACACACACAGACAGACACACACAAACACAAACACTTGAACACACATGCAGAAACACCAAGGTGCAACACAGAACAAGTCACAGAAGTAGACACACTCACACACTTACATCTCGACACACATGCAGTCCCTGAACACACATTCATACACAGGTATAGCTCTGCACACAGACACTCGTGCACATCAGCAATAACACACATTCATACACAGGTATAGCTCTGCACACAGACACTCATGCACATCAGCAATAACACACATTCATACACAGGTATAGCTCTGCACACAGACACTCGTGCACATCAGCAATAACATACACAAAGGCCACACCATTGAATAAACACAAACACACATGTAGCTCAGTCAGTGTGTGCTTGTGTACACCAACACACATATACAGGTATGAGGTGATAAGGTAAAGCGCAAGGCACACACACACACACACACACACACAGAGACCTACATACAGCACACATGTAAACAGTCCATGCCCACATATAACACTGAGGTGAGGTGAGTGAACTACTGAATGCATACAATACATTTATACAGCACTGTAGTATATAAACACTGCACAGGACACACACACACACACACACACACAGTATAGTGCATAGCTCACAGCACACACCTGCACTTGTTCTTTCTTACACACACACACTCCCCAGCCCAGATCTCATATCTGCAGGCTCCAGCCTCCTGGCAGGCCTTGGACTCCTGTGAGTGTGTGTTTGTGTGTGGGGGGGATTCTCTTTGAGCCAAATGTGAGCTGTTAGGAACACTCTCCATCTTCTCTTGCTAGTCTGAATGAGAGAATGGAGAGACAATCCATCCATTCTGTGGACACGTCTGCCACAGCGTTCTCCTGTTTGAGGCGATGCAGAGAGCATCATGACATGAGACAGACTGTTTTGGTTTGAGACCCTCCTTCTGCTCTGCCTCACCACCAGACAGCCTTATGAAGCGAAAGAGTCTTTTATACATCTCTCTCTGGGATGAGAGGAAGCACACACACATACACACACACTCCTGTGGACACAGGGATAACGTGTGTCTTTAGTGTATGGATTAAGACATGGTTATCCTTAGTTCATGATGAGTGGACACAGTGTATTTGTGGCCTGAAGCGGTATCAGTTGGCCCGCTGTGTGGATTCGTTTTTTTAATGGCAAGTGTGTGTGCAGGCTCGTTATCTTTTGTTGTGTTTGGGAGTCATTCATGTGTGCTTTGATTTGCTGAGATTGATTTCAACCCGGAGGCGTTTAGATGTGGGCTGCTGTATCCAGATTAAATATTTAGACATCATTTAATTGTGCTGGTCCTTCTCTCTGATGACCAGCTCTTTCTTGTGCTTTGGTGCCCTACCCTTACCCTCACGCCCATCACTACTCAGAAGCTCTCATTCCAGATGAAATCATTGCGTGACGGAATGCAAGTGTTCTCTCCCCCCCCCCTCAGCCCCTCCACAAAATAGATATTTCCGGCGCATTGTTTTCATTGAATCAGATGACAGTGATTGGTCCCTGCAGGGAGTGACGTCAGACAGCTGTTTGGAGCAGAGAGGGTCGTGACCCATGAGGTCAGCAGGGGGACCTCCGCAGGAGTATCTGCATGCCGGAGACTAGCGGAGAGGAGCGGAAGGTTCCAGAAGAGATAAGAACAGAGGCAGTGGCCCTCTATGGTTGTTTACAAAGGAGCAGCGTCTCCCTGAGCTCTCCTCGTTACTTCCTATTTTAAACTGATGAGCCAAAACCGTTTCCCTTTTGAGGACTGTAAGAGTTTTTGGAGAGCAGGTCAGATCCATCTTAATGAGTAGTAGTGTGTACATGTGTGTGTGTGTGTGTGTGCGCGCATGCCTGCTGAGAAAGGGAACTTCAAGAGCAATGTTAAGTAGAATTGGCAGACTGTTCTCCGTCCTTGACTGGATCTTTTGGGTCTTGGCTGACTGATTTGTGCAGATCTACAATTCCTCACTTTTTATTTTATTTTCTCTCTCCAGTGTTTATTTGATTTTGCATGTGTAAAGCAGCGCTGCTTCCATTAACATCCCTCCCCCTCTCTTCATTGGCAGTCCCAGCACTGGCTTGTTTTCTCAGTCTCAACCATCTTTGGCTACTCTAGTGATCCCAGTACACAGTAGTTGGGCAGGAACGTTAGACGCCAAGGTTCAGGGGTTCTGACCCCAGCCATCAATCATGATGATAGCACATGTAAATACAGACCTCTATAATAACACACGTCTTTCATAAATATTGCTTATAATCATTGGTGAATACTTTGATACCAGTCACTACCCATGCTGTTTAGGTCCTGTTGGTGGAGTGGCCTAGTGGCTCATAACAGACTGAGTTGCTTGTCTTAGATCTCATCTGTGTGTGGAGGCTTGTAAAATGGGGGTTTTGGCTTAGTTTGAGTTGTGTGAGTATTGTGGCCTCTTGTGTTTGCATGGGCCAGTGTCTGCCACTGACAGTCTGCTGGCAGCACAGAGGGAGCCAGGCCTGGCTAATCATTGAGCTGTCACTCCACAGAGTGTTTGAAAGTTCATCTCTCCTGAGATACAGCTTTATTCACATGAGATTCACCCTAGTAAATGACCCCCTACACACATGCGCACACACACACACACACACACACACACTCAAACACGACACACACACAACACACATAGCCATGCACACGCGCACACACACAGGGACTTGTGTACACACACTCAGACACACAGAAAAATGTGTGATAATATCTGATTCTGTCATCAACCACCAACCACCATCAGACTCCCACTGGACACCACACATACAAATGACACCTCCCTGACTGCCACGAGAGGAAGATGGGTCAAACCACACACACACACACACACACACACACACACACTCACAGCCTGGTTGACTGACAGATAGCATTCATTCAAGTCTACATGCCACAGGGTCTTATGAAGATTTGGGAGTAGTGGGAGAGGGCTCAATGTGTGTGTGTGTGTGTGTGTGTGTGTGTGTGTGTGTGTGTGTGTCTGTGGCTAGCAGTTAAAACCGTAGCAGAAATGAGTTGTGTGTCTCAGGGGCTATAGACGTCCTGTGTGGGCTGAGCTTCACACTCTGCCTAGCCTGTGTAAGCTAGCACATTAGCACCACAGCTCCATTAGAAAAGGCAGGGACACACACACACACACTCACTGCATAAACACTGGCTAAGGTACAGTAAACAGCACATCATCAAGCCATACAGCTAATCCAGAATCAGATGTGCCTGGCCCTACTGTTAGCCTGTTCCCTGAGTAAACACTGTCTTCCACTGAACACCCACCACAAACTCTTAGGGCCCTATCATGCCGTGGCGCACTGTGCATTCGCGACATGCGCATGGTGTCATTACTATTCTGTGCCAACGCATCGTTCATTTTTTCATAATTGTATGTTACGCCCAAAACACACCCATGACTAATGAAGTACTTTAAGACCAACTCTTTTGAACCATGCGCCTGGCGCAATGTTCGCTTTTCCCGCTGTCAAAATACCAAATTGTGTCGGGAACGCCCCCAAAGCAACTTGCATGACAGACTTTAGACAATGCGCATATGATTGTGAAAATAGAGCCCTTAGTTTCTTACAGAAAATAAAACCTAAACTCTTCCATCTTGCACAGAACATGCCATGAACTTGTATGCCTTCCACAGAACACACAACCTAAACTCTTCTGCGTTATACATAGAGCAGGCGATGAACTCGTATATATGTCTTCCATAGACCCTATTGGGTCTTAAGCTTAAGCCCTTATGATATGTCTCTCACCAAACACACAGCTTAAACTTTGATGTCCTCCATGGAACACACAATGTGAGCTATTCTGCCTTCCCTAAATTTGAGTAAGAAAAGATCTAGACGGTCAAGAAGCTGCAGTCAAAGCTCTTATCATTTCAGTCTGTTTTTTTTTATTTACATCCCTGATTCTTATTGATGTTTTATTTTTCACTTAGCTCTCACACTGTCACTACTGTTGGTAAATGTCCAGAGTACATTGGTATCCTAGCTTGCACGCTAGCTGTCACTACTGTTGGTAAATGCCCAGAGTACATTGGCATCCTAGCTTGTGCGCTAGCTATCACTAGTGTTGGTAAATGCCCAGAGTACAAGGTTATGTGCAACCTTCTCCTGCAGCTTTGCCCAGCTTCAGTCTATTACCATGAGTGGAAACATTGTTTTGTTGAACATAAATGATTCTTCTTTGATATGATTCTTAGAGTCATAGGAATTGTAAATGTCTCCAAATGGAGGTGTTGTATAATCCCTGCCAAGGGTTTTCTGTGGGAGTGCCTTTCAAACACACATTGGACACACAGCGGATCATTAGACTGATATGGAAACCATGAGTGCTGAGACTGAGGAGGAGCATCATTCACTATAACACACACACACACACACACACACACACACAATTTTGTCTCCCAGTTATGTTGCATGATCACGGCAGTCTGGGACTGAGCACCTGTTCAAGCACAAATGGTCGTGTTGATTCACAGGGATGAGCCAACTGTGTTTTTTTTGTTTGTTTTTTAAATCTCTACCAAATCGTTAGAGCCACTCACACACACACACACACACACACACACACACACACACACACACACACATCTAGCATGTCTGTATAAGTGTACAGAAACACAGATTCATTTCTGTTTTTATTTAAATTAAACAAAACACAGACAGTTCAACTGACTGGTTTCTGATGTGCGGATCCTAGTCGTGTCTCATTTCTTTGTCATCTGGTTTGTTTGTTTGTGGAAAAAAGTAGAAATAGAGATTGACATTGTAAATGGTTTATTGGGTATGAGTTTGAGTGGCAGCTGTTGGTGTGTGTGTGTGTGTGTGTGTGTTTTATCCAATTTCTCAATCAAATATTTGTTCTGTGTGTGTCTGTCTGTGTCCATGTTTATGTGTATGTGTTTTTGTCTCAGTGTTTGTGTGTGCATGCCTGTGCTTGTGTGTTTGTGTGTGTGTGTGTATGTGTATGTGTGTTTATGTCATTGTGTTTGTATGTGTGTGTGTGTGTGTGTTTGTCTCTCAGCTGATTATGGCCTACCTGAGTGAGTGACCTTGGAGCTTGCTTGCACTGACCCACATGCAGTGACTGACCTACTTAATATGCCTCCTGAGGCACAGTCCTGCCCACCTGTCAGGTGACCACAACTCTATTAATATGAGCTGCAACCCCACACAAGGCTGGGATAATATGAGGGAGACGGTTAGCAGGCAAGCAGTAGCCACAGCAGTTTAATCATGAAGCTACTGCTAACGCTATAGATAAGCATGTCACTGCCGCCAATGGCCAACACAGGTTAATGATGAAGCTAAAGCTAATGCTAATGCTGGAAATGAGCATATTACTGCCATGTTTGGACTATAGCCACAGCAGGTTAATCATGAAGCTAATGCTAACGCTATAGATTAGCATGTCACTGCCGTGTTTAGACCGGGAGTGGTCAACCATGAGCCTGTCTGTCGACTCAGCTCTTGAGAAGCTCTTGGTTGGAGTCTTGAGCTGATTGTTGTTGGAATCTGTGGTTGTGGAGCCACAGGACTAAAAGAGTTGAAATGTCTGCAGGAGGGAAGGAAAGACAAAGGGCCAGATCTACCACTGTGTGTTGTCTGTTGGTGTGTGTGTGTGTGTGTGTCTGTGTAGGCATGTAGGCAAGCTCAGCTCACTGTGACCTGCCTGTTTGTGTGTTTGTGTGTGTGTGTGTAGGCTAGCCTGCCTTCGATCAGCTCACTGTGACCTGGCAGCAGCTCTCTTCACCCAGTCACTCCCACCCCACCCCCACCCCCACCACCACTCGGAGCTCCCCTCCTCCCCTTTCCCTCCTAAAGTAGCATCCTGGGACTTGGTCGTCCCCCACACTAGTGTGTGAAAGGCTGACGTTTGCGTTTCCCGTGCTGCTTCTCCTCGCTCTGCCTCTCATGCTTTTTCTCTTCTCCTTTTTTTGCTCTTGGCTTTTTCCTTTTCTCTGCAGTCGTCAGATAGGCAGGCAGCTGAGTTGGTGTGAGAGTTGGTGGCGTCTGGTTGCATCAGCAACGCTCTCAGACGGAGGAAAAGTTTCTTAACAAGCTCTGGTGGGAACCATAGCGGTGCAGTCCTGACTCACAGAGAAGCCTCCTGGACCCCGAGACGATTGGGCAGACTGGATGTAGAACACAGCGGCAGCAGCTGAGGGATCTGTCATCCTAACGCGTGGAACACGGAACAGAGAACAGAGAACAGAGAGAACGAGAGGAACAGAGAAAGAGGCTGAAGTCTTCTTCGTCATACCACTTGGAGCAGCAAGAAAAAAAGAGAGCTTACACTTCACTGTGCAGCCAAAGGAAGGGAGAGAGAGAGAGAGAGAGAGGAGAGAGATAAAGAGAGAGAGAGGAGGGAGAGAGAGAAAGGAGGGAGAAAAAGAGAGAGATAGAGAGAGAGTATGGTCCTCCACATTTAATAACGTGCTGAAGTAGAGAGAGAGGGGGGCTGAGACAGATTAGGGGCCCCTTCTTCTCTCCCTCTTCCCTCTTCTCTCCCCATTCTCTCTCTTTCTCTCCTCTCTCTCTCTCTCTCTCATCTGATGTACAATTAAGGGGGTTGGCCTGCAGGGCAGATAGATCTGAGTGGAGCTCACAGTCAAGTTCAGACTTGCAGCAGGACCTGTGAGGGAGGGCTGCTGACATCTGAGACTGAGATTCCCCTCCACCCCCATCTATCCCCACCCACCCTCAGCCTTTTCATATTGGGCTTCTCTTGCCAGCACACCATCACTTGGCTTCTCTGGAAACACTGACTTTCCATTTGCATGTCTCTTTGGCTTCTTACTCATACACAAACACACGCAAACACACACACAGACGTGCATCCTCTGAGTCACACACACACACACCTCTCTGAGGGGCCTACCTGCAGGTGGGAGAGTGTGTTGTGGAAGTCACCATGGAAGTGTGTGAGGAGAGGCGTGGCTCTCGAGAGAACTCCTGTCCCACTGTTCTACCTGACGCTCTCTCATGCAATGCTAAATGAAGCAAGATGAACAGAGAGAAATTCTTCACCAGAAGGGCCTTACCAGGAGGCTTCGGAGCCGCAAGAAGACACTCCTGTATAGGGTAGGGGTGTGTTTGTTTGTGTGTGTGTGTGTGTGTGTGTGTGTGTGTGTGTGTGTGTGTGTGTGTGTGTGTGTGTGTGTATGTGTGTGCGTTGTCTACTTCAGTGACTTCAACCTGAATGTAAAGCCCAGTAGGGAAGCAGTTACTAATTGTCTAACACTGCTCTTGACTCTGCTGTGTCTGGGGATTGTAGTGAGTAGAAGTTAGGAGAAGCTATTTGTAGTGGTGGTTTTCGAGGCCCATGATGAATGTCAGAGCAACTGTCAGCACAGAATTTCAGCAGATTTTCCTTAACCATCTCTAGTGCGTGTGTGTATGTGTACAGTTTGTTTGATGTCTTTCTTGTGAACACGGATAGGTTTTCTCCAAGTTGTGCATTTGTGTGTGTGTGAGAGTTGGTGCTTTGCTCTCACACATCAAGGCCATGGGGCTGCTGCATAGGTGTGTGTGTGTGTGTGTTCCACTCTGTGAACTGATTCAACAGGTGTGTATGTGGATGGGTTAATGTCTATGCCAGGGTGAATTGTAGTCCGACAGCTGCTTTCTTCATCTTGTTGAAGCTCTTACTGAAAGTACCAGTCAGTACTGACAGTTTGAGCTTTCACTCATGCTTGTTGGCACTCTGTTACTGCTACTGTGAGTACGAAAGGGCACTAAGCACACAGGCAGTCCGTCTATGAGGGATGAGGCCTACTGTATCATTCTATACATCCTATTTGGTGAGAACACCTCTATACATTTCTATATGGTGAGAACACCTCTACACATCCTATTTGGTGAGAACACCTCTATACATTTCTATATGGTGAGAACACCTCTATACATTTCTATATGGTGAGAACACCTCTACACATCCTATTTGGTGAGAACACCTCTATACATTTCTATATGGTGAGAACACCTCTATACATTTCTATATGGTGAGAACACCTCTACACATCCTATTTGGTGAGAACACCTCTATACATTTCTATATGGTGAGAACACCTCTACACATCCTATTTGGTGAGAACACCTCTATACATTTCTATATGGTGAGAACACCTCTATACATTTCTATATGGTGAGAACACCTCTATACATTTCTATTTGGTGAGAACACCTCTATACATTTCTATATGGTGAGAACACCTCTACACATCCTATATGGTGAGAATCTAATCCAACTGTAGTTTGCTTAATTTTGTTGGACATCAATGAACACTCAAGAGAGTTGAACCCATTCTAACAACCAGGAGGCAAATTAGTTTTTAGATTTTTTTCAAATTAGTAGAATTATTAGATTAACACATTTCCATATGCTGGATTTGTGTTTTGTAGTAAAATAGGGCTGTACAACCCTGACCTGATGGGTCGACTTCTGACAACTGAGTACTGACTGAGTACTGACTGACACAAACAATATCACCTGACGATACCGACACATGCCACTCAAATATGGCCGGCAAAGACGTCTGCAAACGTCCACAGCATGTGCACACTATTTGGGTTTGGTAGCCAGATGTGTGCTAATCAACAGGAGGTGAGCTCTGTGGGAGGATGGGGGCGTGAGGGGAGTCTGGAGGCAGTCACATCACGCAGGTGTTTGAGTAAGGAGGAGGAGCTCCTTTACTTGCCCCTTACAAATGAACTCTGGTGAACTTGAAAGTGTTTTCTCTCTAATGACTTCAAAATCTGGTGTTTGTTCCACAAGCTTTGGTTCTGTCAGGGCTATTTTTGGAGGCTCGTGAGGAGATGAATCTCTTCCAGATGTGGTGACGTGAGTTCTGAGATCAGAGCAGGGTGTTTTGCAGTTATTATCAGCTTGGAAACGCTCTTGGATTCCTTCATTTGGGGAGAGGGAGAGACCTTAAAAGGCCTGAACGACTCTTGTGTGTGTGAGAGCAGGAACATTGTGTGTGTGTGTGTGTGTGTGTGTGTGTGTGTGTGTGTGTGTGTGTGTGCGTGCCGGCCATTTAATTCTATTCCATCTAAAGAGAGGGATTGTTTTTCTGCTCACGCTCAGAGGGTGCGTTTGGAGTTGTGCCTGTGATCATGTGACCCTCGGCCCCCCTGTGTGGTCATGTGATCAATCCCTTCCCTCTGTTCTCCTCTCCACTCCTCTTCTCTTCCCACACGGGGTCAGGCTTCCTCTGCGCTCCCAGGGGGAACCCGACGTCCCAGAGAACAGGGGCTCCTGCCCCCCATCAAGAGCTCACTCTCTCCTGCGCACACACACACACACACACACACACACACATACACTCGCATGCACACACACATGCACAGACACACATGCATGTATATCCACACACACACGTGATACATGATTGAGCATGAGCATGAGATGCTGTAGTGTAGGCTCCCACCAACAGGGGGTGCTGTTGAAGGCCACATCTGGGTGAGTAAGAGTAGATGCACAGCCTGTGCCAGTTCCTAGGGCAGCGGCCTTCACCCCACACACGGCTGACTTGCGGCTGGGATCTGGCCAGGTCTGGGCCAGAGGTTATTAGATGTCAGCATCAGAGTGGACCTACCACTGAGTCTCAGGAGAGCGGGGGGGTCCTGACCTTACTTCGCCCAAAATATACTAAACACACAAATAGCCTGAGCAAATTAGAGGAATGTCAGAGTGTACTACCAACAAAAGACACAGGAAAACAAAGACACACACACACACGTACAGTATGTGCTGTACAGACGCACACAAGTATATTTATAGCGACACACACAGACGTTTATTGAGTATTGTATTCTCTGCTGCGTTTAAATATCAAGTCCCCAGCATTGC
>JAIFZK010000023.1:17057500-17060000 GCA_027481765.1 Tenualosa thibaudeaui | reverse complement strand
ACTTTAGAAAGTCTGGTCCTGAACGTGTTGTTTTTCTTGCTTTATAAGACAGATGTGTTGATGTCTTGTGTGCGCCCATTGCATAACCAAAACAGCCTCATTCAGTTCCTCTGCTAACACTGAGCACATGCTGATGCACATAGGGGAGACTGAACCGAGCCCAGAGTTGAGACGTCTGTCCGCTCCGAGACACACACACACACACACACACAAACATACACACACACACACACACACACACACACCAAAGAGCCCAATAAGAGTCAAATGCACGAGTGCAAACAGCTGAACTGAACTCAAGTGCTGCACTTGTCATGTCTGGTGCTTGTTATTTGCATTGCACAAATGCAAACCCTAGAGAGATGCTATATCTGCAAACAGAACACGGTGTTCCCAGCACTGGTAGCAGAGGGCCACATGAGTTTGAAAACAAAAGCACTTTTTGAAGAAGAAGAGGCTAACTGTCTAACTGAGCTTTTAAACTGGAGAAATTGCATTTCGACTAAAATCTGAACTTCAGTAAGAATCTGTAAGGAAGACCCAGAGAGTCAAGAGGAAACGGAAACATAAGGAACTGAAGGGGAGTCTTCTGAACTGAGAGTGGTAGAGAGGAGTCTGTTGTGTGTGTGTGTGTGTGTGTGTGTGTGTATTGGGGCGCCTGGCTCTTTATGCTCATTCAAACAGCATGAGAGTCAGTGAAGTGTCTGCAGAGATCTCACACCTGCAAAATACTCCCAGACGCTATTTCTTGGCTCTTTGTGTGTGTGTGTGTGTGTGTGCCTAAGCGTGCGTGTGTGTGTTAATGCATTTCATGGATGTGACTGTAGTTATGAGATTTTTCTGAGGTCTGTCTTCTTATCCGCCCTCAGGGACCCAGAAGTGTGTGTGTGTGTGTGTGTGTGTGTGTGTGTGTGTGTGTGTGTGTGTGTGTGTGTCTGCCCAGCTGGTTATTGTGGCCAGTGTCATGAAGTAGTGCTGAGACCCTATGAGTCTTTAACAAGCCTCTTGTGCACTCCTCAGCTGGGTCTGCACATGGGGGGGGGGGGGGGTCCAGAAATGTGTGTGTGTGTGTGTGTGTGTTCTTTCAGTCTGGTGGATTCTGCAGTCGAATCTTCACAAAGAAAAAGGCTCTGTGATTGTGTGTGTGTGTGTAAGAGTGTTTGCTTTGAGTGATGTACTTTCTCACGCAGCTTTGAAGGAGAGCACAGGCAGAATTTAGCAAGAAGTTTTCTAGTGGTATATGTGTTTGTAACCACAGTTAAATGTAGCACGTGTGTGTGTGTGTGTGTGTGTGTGTGTGTGTGTGTGTGTGTGTGTGTGTGTGCATAACTCCATGAAGCCCTTATGTCTTGATCTCTCTAAGCTCTTGTCTGTTATGTTTTGGTAAATGAAAAGAGTAGACCAGTCCATAGCAGTTGAAACCACTGTGGGCCAACACAGGACTACATTTACCCCAGGCTCCTATCTCAGAATGGTGTGTGTGTGTGTGTGTGTGTGTGTGTGTGTGTGTGTGTGTGTGTGTGTGTGTGTGGACATATGAAGGCTTTTATCTGGGGTGCATGGTGGCCCCGTCTGCAGCTTTTATCTCCAGTGGGAGTCCAACTGTAAGCTGAAACCACATGTGACGTCAAGGCCCTGAGCGCAGCGACGACCGTGGTCACAGACAAAGACTCCTGTTGTCGATATGAAGGCAAGATATCTACTGGTGTGTGTGTGTGTGTGTGTGTGTGTGTGTGTGTGTGTGTGTGTATTTGGGTAAATGCTGCCCCACAGACAGACCCTGTGTTTACCAGTCAAATTTTCAAGTGGTTTTATTGCTGCTAGCACCTGTGTGTGTGTATGTGCCCGCCAGTGCCTGTGTGTGTATGTGCCCGCCAGTGCCTGTGTGTGTATGTGCCTGCCAGTGCCTGTGTGTGTATGTGCCTGCCAGTGCCTGTGTGTGTGTGTGCCCGCCAGTGCCTGTGTGTGTGTGTGCCCGCCAGTGCCTGTGTGTGTATGTGCCCGCCAGTGCCTGTGTGTGTATGTGCCCGGCAGTGCCTGTGTGTGTGTGTGCCTGCCAGTGCCTGTGTGTGTATGTGCCCGCCAGTGCCTGTGTGTGTGTGTGTGCCTGCCAGTGCCTGTGTGTGTGTGTGTGTGGCCGCCAGTGCCTGTGTGTGTGTATGTGCCTGCCAGTGCCTGTGTGTGTATGTGCCTGCCAGTGCCTGTGTGTGTGTATGTGCCTGCCAGTGCCTGTGTGTGTGTGTGCCCGCCAGTGCCTGTGTGTGTGTGTATGTGCCTGCCAGTGCCTGTGTGTGTATGTGCCCGCCAGTGCCTGTGTGTGTATGTGCCCGCCAGTGCCTGTGTGTGTATGTGCCCGCCAGTGCCTGTGTGTGTATGTGCCCGCCAGTGCCTGTGTGTGTATGTGCCCGCCAGTGCCTGTGTGTGTATGTGCCCGCCAGTGCCTGTGTGTGTATGTGCCCGCCAGTGCCTGTGTGTGTATGTGCCTGCCAGTGCCTGTGTG